>CAKNYM010030381.1:0-26092 GCA_932195095.1 Andricus curvator
CTAACTTTGCCAAGTTCTTGTTCATAAAAACTACCTGCAATAGCTTTATCTTGATAATCTTTAAGCATATACGTCACAGGTTCGGTATTCTTAACATGACTTATGGTAAATATTTCAGTTGTCCAATTCGGTGTGTAGCCTTTCTCAAAAACATGCTTAAACTTACTTATACGTACTCTATCGCTAACTTTAAATTTCGTTTTGTTAACTGCTTGTTTCACACTACCATCTTTTTTGTAAACATCGAACAACAATTTTTTCTCATTCTGCTTAGTAACTTCGTTTGGCCTCATTCTAATAGTCTGATGTTTAGCATCGTTGTAAGACAAAATTAAATCTTTCAAAATATCTATCCACTTATAATTACCCTGCAAGCTAAATTGCATCCACATTTTATTTTTTAACGTACGATTAAATCGCTCGCAAATTGATGCTTTTAAATTACTAAATGTCGAGTACAAATTTATCTTATATCGCTTCATAAGATTTTCAAAATGCGAGTTGTAAAATTCTTTACCTCTATCAACATGTAAATTTTTTGGTACGCGTCCTTTATCAAGTACAGATTCCATGGCTGCAGCTACATCTTCGCCCTTCTTGGATTTAACGGGAACAGCCCAAGCAAATTTTGAAAATATGTCAATCGCAGTTAAGATGTACTTGTATCCTTTGTTTACTCTCTCATATGGTTGCATTTCAACCAGATCAGCTTGCCAGGTCTCATCAATGCCACGGATATCGAAATGTCGACGTTGGTAATTTCTTCTAGCTGGCTTGTGCAGCTCATTCACCAACTGCTGCTTCTCAACGTCCATTTTTGAGTGCGTTCAGTCTAGTGTCTACTTGACTAATGAGCTCTGAATTCCGATACACCAGTTTTTGAATTGATTCAGCATCAATTTTCGCATTTTTTAAATGTTTATCTGTGGAATTTTCCAAACTTTCAATCATCATATTATTGTTGACTACTTCAGTTCGCAAGGAAGCTATAACATCGTAGATAGTCTGAAGTTCACGCCGTATCATATTTTGCACCATATTCAGATTAACAGCATCATTCTGCTCTTGAGCATCAGCCACTTTACACAGCCTTTTATTATTAATGTCATAATCTCCTTCAGATGTGACTTTGAAGCCGAGTCCAGGTGGGCCACGACTTGTACTCTCTGCTCGCTTGGAATGACGTCCGAATACATCGATGCTCATCTTGCAAATGGCGAAAATCTTGATAAAACGCTCATTAATATATAATTCCAGCTTCTCGCAGCTCTTCAATAATTGATATAATTTCATTTGAGTGACTTGGATTTCCAGCTGCTTGAGATGCTAGCAGTAAGCGTAATCGATCTACCAATTCATTCGGGTCATCCCAGTAAATGTAGTCCATCAGACTGCCCTGTCTAGCAATCATGTGTTGCGGGATCATACCTTTACCTGATAATGATTTCCTGTTTTTACTCCGTCTCTCTGTATTTTTGGCTGCAGGAATCAATTTCTTTATAAAATTTTTATATTTAATGGTTTTATTGTCACGAATTTCTCCATCTTGTTTATAATTCTTTTTATACGCGTTTGTTGCAATGATAATTTGCTTATAATTTTCAAGATCACTGGGTGTGATAGAGGGCTCTTCGGGAGCTTTTTTGAATAAAAGTTCAAGCAAGCCTTTACTTTTGGGAAAATTCAAATTACCCACATGAATATAGTTCTGGCTGAAATTAATCGGAGAATCTCCAATCATTAATCTATCTCTCGTTAATTTTCTGACTCCATACACATTATCAAGTTCTCTACTTCTTTCACCCAACAATATGAGATACTTGTTTGCATCATCATCAATCCATGAAGATGTAGGTATTTCTGAGGCATTTTCCGCTTCACTACGAGCTGACTGCTCCAAGTTACTGGAATCTTCAGTCCCGTCTGCTTCATCAGTCTCGTTTGCTTCATCATAAATTGATTTATATGACAAATCATCATCAATACTTTCTTCAACTTTACTCTTTGCCGCCTCGTCTTCTCTCTTTTTAATTGGCTCAACTTTTTTCATATTCTTGAGACCACCAACAATTTTCTCTAGTGGATTAACAATGGGTTTAAAAGTGTCGCTTAATGTGCGCTCAACTGTTTCTTTGCCCAACTTTATTAACCTATGCTTTCGTCGAATTGATTCGCTAGCTCTAGCAATTTTACGCAAAATATCTTTTTGTTTTTGAAAATTCTCTTCACGTGAAGACATGTTGATACATCAACGTCTAAGGTGCGACTGTTTCTATATTGATCACAACATATGTATATATTACTTTTCAAGATTTATAAAACAATCAAAACCTTTCCTATATCTACCTTGGTTAAGATTCCTATCCATGTCAATTACAACGAATCCATACTTGTCTTGATTCCAGCAAGCTAAACACATATGCTTAAATTGCAAATAATTAATATCAGTATTCACATGATCGTCATAAATATGCTTTAGATTCATGTCATCCTGCTTGAATACAACAAGTAAATTAACATTATCGCGTACAAGATGTTTAGGAATATGTGCATATGTCTGGCTCAAGTAAAAACAGTCGACATCCTTGTGTCTACCCATGGAAAAAAATGCTCTCATATTATCTTGTTTCTCACAAGCCACGTCATCGAATACAATGACTGAATTTGGTTTCGCTTCACTGTGCATTATAACCTCTTCATGCTCATTGAAAGGATAATACTCAACGTCATCTACAGATTGAAGGACTTTTTCCAAAAATTCATACTTTGGCTGTTTTAGCGATTTTGAGTAGATGTAAATATTTTCAAATCTGAGTCCATTTGGATGTATCAGTAGAGCCAGCAAAGCATTTGTCTTTCCACAGTTGGAAGGTCCACAGAATATTGCTCGTACACTGTTTGGCAGCAAATGCCCATGTCGTTTTTTCCCTATTCTCGTTTTGAACAAGCGAATCAAAATTCTGGATAGGTAGTTTCACAGGTTGTGCTTCAAACTGCATCTTGACAAAGACTGACTGGAAAGCCTATAAATATCCTGGTTATATAGGTTGGCCCTTCAGTCTGAAAGTATCCCTTGCATAGATATGATCGTTCACAGAGGCAAACCAGTCAGTTGTAAACGAACCGTGAAGCAGGCAAGACGTGGGAGAGGTTTGCTCAACAGAATCATCAACAATTTACCATTTGAGTTGCACTTGCCGGGTTACCAGTACTGTGGACCAGGTACTAAACTAGCAAAACGATTAGCACGAGGTGATCCAGGAATCAATCCACTGGACGAAGCTTGCAAAGAGCACGATATAGCCTACTCACAAAATAGAGAAAATATAGAGGCCAGAAACTCAGCTGACAGTGTACTAGCTGAGAAGGCTTGGAAACGTGTCTTGGCTCAGGACGCAGGCATAGGTGAAAAGGCGGCTGCTTGGGGAATAACAAACGCAATGAAGATGAAGTCAAAATTGGGGATGGGTCTCAAGAATAAAAAACCTAGCACTACACTGAGAAAAATTGTCGCTGCAGCTAAAAAGTCAATGGTTTCAAGTAATAATGCGCAAACTGCCATTAAATCTGCACTCAGAGGCGCACGCGCAGCTGTCATGAAGGCTGGTGGAAGAAGAAATGTGAATAAGCCTCGTATTCTACCTGTACCGGCCAAAGTAGGAGGAATTTTACCCTTTCTCATACCCGTTTTTGCGGGTCTCAGTGCTGCCGGGGCGCTAGCTGGTGGAGCTGCAGGAATAGCTAAAGCTGTGAATGATGCAAATTCGGCAAAACAACAACTTTCAGAGAATAAACGGCATAATGAAGCGATGGAAGCCATTTCTTTAGGAAAAGGTCTTTACTTGAAGCCATATAGACAAGGATTAGGGCTTCATCTAAAGCCATATAAACAAGGAGCAGGACTTAAATGCAACTCAAAAAACTCAAAGTGAAGCTACCTCATCGAGCCTTAACTGATGCAGATTTACTTAAATTTGCAAAATTTTTGAAGATTCCGTATTTTCGAGGTGTTTTTATGCGAAATGGATTACCAAAGGGTGGACCGCGTAAATATGAATGTGCTATTGTTAATCTTGATGATAAAAAAGGACCAGGAACACATTGGTGTGCTTATAAAAAGATTGATGATAAAATAATGTATTTCGATAGCTTCGGTAATCTTCGGCCACCTTCGGATCTCTTCAAGTATTTCGGTGTTGGTAGCATAAAGTATAATCACGAGAGATATCAAAATTACGATACGTTCGTGTGTGGACATTTATGTTTGCAATTTCTATGCAATCAATTAAATTCTAAAAGTACGTTTAATCTATATAAGTGCTGATATTTGCAATTTCAAGTCAGTTGAACGCTAGCTGTCATCATGGATGATTCATTGACACTAACATTATCGGGAACTTCTCCAATCCTGGAAGCTCACTATTTCCCACCGATTGAGTTGTCTCCTTATAAAAATTACGCACTTGGACTGGTTGAATTTCTAACTTTCAATTCGATACCCAATGTAGACATTGGCCAAAATAAATTTTACGTGGGTAATGAAATAATTGAAATACCTACAGGAAGTTATGAAATAAGTGACATCAAGCGCTATTTACAGAATGCCTTAGTAAAAAAGGGCATTGAAATTCATGTTAAACCAAACAATAATACTTTAAAAAGTGAAATTTATTGCAGTCACGATATAAATTTTGAGCCTAAAGATTCTATAGGCCATTTGCTGGGTTTCTCTCCACGCAGACTAGAAGCTAAACAAGTTCATGAATCTGATCAACCGGTATCAATCATAAAAGTGAATTCTTTGAGTATTGAGTGTAGCATAACTACAGGTGCATACATTAATGGTCAGAAAGTACATACTATTCATGAATTTTTTCCTGTAGTGCCACCTGGATATAAGATAGTGGAAGTACCATCTCATGTCATTTACCTGCCAGTCGCCGTGCAGACAATAGATCATATACAGCTCCGTATAGTTGATCAAGACGGATATTTGGTTAATTTTCGTGGAGAAGTTATAACAATTAGACTACACATCAAGTCTCTCTAATAATGGGTATTGTTTTCAACAAAAAGATTGGCTTTGGCTATAATAAACCAGCACAATGTCACAAGCTAATCAGTCGACAAAGAGCAGTCAAAGGGTTAACACCTCAAAGCGTCCTCTTCCTAAAAAGTCAAGGTCTGAAGCCCAAAAGAAGAAGAGAATAAAGAGATTCAAGATTTTTTGCACCTGCATCTGTACATTTATTTATCAACGTTTGATAATTTGTCATGGAGGGGGAAATTTTAAATATTCAAGCACCAATCATCTTTGATGAGTCAATTGCACACTGTGAAATTCATGCACATCAGCCTTATGCCTCATCAACCTTCAACAACAGTGATGAAATTCGGATTGCTGTTCAAAATCAGGACCATTGTCTCCTGCCAAGCAAAAGCTCACTTCATGTACATGGAAGAATTGTAAGAACTGATGGAGCACCAGTGACAAACACAGTTTTAGTTTCTAATGCCATCTGTCATTTGTTTGAAGAAGCAAGATACGAAATCAATGCAATAGAAATTGATAGAAATAAAAACGTTGGCCTCACTAGTCTCATGAAAAATTATGTATCTCTAAATCCTGGACAATCACGTTACATACAGAATACTGGTTGGCTTGAAATAAATGATAATAATCAATCACTAACCATCGCTACTGGTTACTTTGATGTAGCCATACCACTTAACATGATATTTGGTTTTGCTGAAGATTATCACAAAATCATTGTCAATGCTAAGCATGAACTTATTTTGACAAGATCGAAAAGTGATGCAAATGCCATCTTGCAAGCAGCCCCCATTGAGCAGTATAAAATTGAAATTAATAAAATAGAGTGGTTATTGCCTAGCGTTAGACTGTCAGATTCACGAAAATTTCAGTTGCTAAAATATATTGAAAAAGATCCACCTATTCCAATAAGTTTTCGAACTTGGGAACTGTATGAATATCCTCTACTTCCAACTACTTCAAACCATGTTTGGACAGTAAAAACCTCAACACAATTGGAAAAACCGAGATTTGTCATACTTGGATTTCAAACAAACAGAAAAAATAATACTGCTAGAAGTTCTAGCAACTTTGATCATTGCAATCTGACTAATGTCAAACTACTTTTGAATGATCAGTGTTATCCTTATAGTAATTTGAATCTTGATATTAATCGAAATCAGTACGCTCTTCTTTATGAAATGTATACAAACTTTCAAGCTAATTACTATGGTAAAGAACCGCAACCATTGCTATCGAGGGGAGAATTTATACAATATGCACCTCTAGTAGTAATTGACTGTTCTAAACAAAATGAGACACTGAAATACGGTCCAGTTGACGTTCGTTTGGAATTTGAAACTAATGAAAATTTTCCCGCTCAAACGTCAGCATATTGCTTAATTTTGCACGATCGTATAGTTGAGTATAAGCCAATAAGTGGTGTGGTGAAAAAGTTGGTATAAAACTGCTGTAAGCACGAACAAATAGTTTAGTTGCATTCAAGATGCAGTACATTGTGGATATGCAGGGTTTCAAGTTACCAATCAATAAATTTGTCTTGAAAGAATTGTCTATATTACCAATCTATGATGAGACAGTCAAAAAGCCATATTCTTTTCTCTTTCAACCACCCTGCAAGTGGAACAACGTTCCACCAAAATATAAGTCTATAAACATTTGGGCAGAGCGGAAACATCATGGAATACTTTGGAATTCTGGTGATTTGTCCTATTCTCTAGTACCTATAATACTCGATAGCGTTTTAAAAGATGCAACAAAAATGTATGTGAAAGGATTGGAAAAAAAAGAATTGGCTGCAACAATTTGTGGAAATATCGTGTGAAATTGTTGATATGCTTGATTTGGAATGTCCCTCGCTACAGGGATTGCGTGAGATGTTTCGAATTAATGATATTAAATGTACTCATCATATGTATGAAAATTACTCTAATTGCGCAATTGAAAATGTACTTTTATTGAAAAACTGGATGTCTTTGGAACAGTTCTGTTAGATTAGTTTTTAATTTGTAGAGATAAGAAAATATTTTTCTACATATTTAATTTATAGTCTACTTATTTTTAAGTATAATGTACTGGCTTTTTTGGAAATAAATAAAAAAGCAAAAAATAAAAAGAAACGTGTGTTGTTTTTTCCGAGTCCCTTGTCCTTATAATAATAAGTGCGAATAGTAGATAAGCAAATGGTTAGGTCAGTGAACATCGCTGGCATCGTCCTCGGCATTGAGAGATTACGTCTGCTGGATCAGGTTGCATCCGATAGCTACAGCAGTTTGAGAAAACGATTTTTTCAGGTTTCATTAAATAAAAAACACCAATTTAGATTCAATTAATTTTCTGTTCTTTATTTGAAATAACTTGTATTTCACAAACAATTGTACAGTTTTTTTTTTCGATTCCTTTTTCTAATTCACATATATACAATTTCTACATGTTATAAAGATGATTCATTCCATTCACTGTAGACTATATCTGTTACATCAAAGGCTATAGTACATATACTTAGATCTCTCTCATCGATATATCTCTATCTCTCTCACTCATGTATCCACATCACTTATCATGTTTTATCACCGTGCTTATTTCTATACATATATACAATTTTCCGTAGCGTACAGTAACAATGTACATAGGTATATACAAATACTACATATACATATATATACAAATACTACATATTACTCATTACTTTATACATTGGATGCATCGACTTCCATGGGTTCAGAGACTGTATGTTTATATCCCCATGGAAGAGTGTCAGTGGTACCAGGGAGCAGCATTCTTTTATCGTCATGCCAGCTGAGAGCAATCTTATCTTGGATGATTGAGTGAACCTCGTGTTTTCGGCTTCGGATTAGGTGTTGAGTTTTAATCAGATTTTGACAAGATGTGAGAGTCTGCTTATAATCGTCGAATGTTATGGTTTTTAATGTTGATCCTTTGATACCCTTGGCCCTCTTTTTTTCATCTTCACCCAAAACCTTATATGCATACAATTTCGATCTCAAGCCCACAAATTCAGTCATTATTTCGCCGTTGCATTCATCCTTCATGAGACCTAATACTTTTTTATTTTTTAGAGGAATTCCGTAAACATTATCGGGAGGATAATCTGACGTGTCAAATTTATGAATATCCCGTTTAATGTAGTCGTAAAAGTTGGGAACAGTGAAATGATAGATGAGACTGTCTGTGTCTGTATATAGTAATTTTGCACAATTTCCAAAATTTGGTAGAATATAGTTATAATGAAAATCGTACGTGATTATTTTGGATATATCAAGAACCGTGAATCCAATATAGATGGGTTTATTGAAGAAAATTTTCGTTTTATTCATTTCAATGATTACCATATCCTCATCAAATATGGTACAACTGTGGAAATTTGGTTTAGAAATTAGAGCTTTTGCACCATATCTCCCCTCCCATTTTGTCACAAGCCTAACATCTTTGTGCTTCCTGACGTTTTCCATAGTCTTTCCAAATACGGAATTGTTCATTAATTTATAGAAATTCTTTTCAAATTCGTTGTTCGCTCTTTTCTATGTTCTGTATTTAAATCGATATAGTCTTTTAGCCATGCCTTTTGTTTGAATTTTAGCACACGATGAATTTTCGTTAGTTTCATGCCTAATTTCAAGTACATTTTTAGATTTCGGTAATGTAGTACATAATTTTTCTTTGGTAGCAAATTGGTTACTAACTTTGGAATCGTACATTTTGAACCAGGAGGCACAAAGTGTTCTGGGCATAATGGAAGGTCCTTGTGAAAATCGTGAAGCTCTTCTGGGTACTCTAGATCTACTTCAAGAATATAACCTTCAGGTGAATCATCAGGCACATTGAAAAAATTTGGATTATTCTCAAAATTTTCAAACCATTCAAAATCTTGATATGGCAAATGTTCACTCATAGCTTTACCATACTGATTGTTGACGTCAAAGTAAAAAATGTATGACTCGGGATCGAATGGATTAAAATCTTCTCCCATAAATCGATTGTTTGCTTTTGCAAACCTGTTTGAGCATTGTGAAACACCACCTCTGATTGCTTTCTGAATTAATAGTAACATTTCTACATCAGTTAGTAAATGTAGTTCAATTCCTGTGTATTTTAGCATTGCATCAAAAGAAAGTCCCGGTGCTGTGTAATAGTGCAAAGGGTCTAATTTATATGTTGCAAAACAAGTTTTTCTAAAGTTTTCGAAAATGTCTGCTAAAAGCAGTACATCGGTTTTGAGGTACAAATCTGAATACTGCCCTAAAGTTTGCAAATTAAAAGCTTCCCACACTTTACACGCATGTTGGTAATCTTCATCGGAAATGTGGCAATCGTTTAATTTTGAATAGAATGCCTCTTTTGGAGGTAGACTCTCTTCTTCCAATTTTTGCCAGCTGTCAATGTAATCATATGGGAATACACCTTTTCTCGTTAATAGATTGAATTCACTGTCATTTTTGCAAAATTTTCTCGTAATTGTTTTTTCACTGTCATTGAGATATGAGGCCAATTTCTCTAGACTACTTGGCATAAATCGGAAAGAATCGATAAATCTAAGTTTGACTTTAGTATCTGGAACATCTTTTGTAAATGAGATATATTTTTCCTTATTGATTGGCAGTAAAGAGACATGTCCCTCAAAACTTTTGGCTAACTCTTTGATAAAAAAGTGTGAGTCGTAGCCAGATAAATTATGGAAAACTACTGGAATTACATGAGAGTCTTTGTAATTGATGTTGCAGCTTCCGTGTGCTGGACCACGGTACTTACCTGTGAAGTGACAGTGGTCACGATGTTTCACATCATCTTTCGTAAATTCTTTTTCGCAAATGTGACATACTTTAGCATTTAGAAAATCTTGTTTTTGCTTTGTTGTTAATTTTTCCATTGGTACTGGATTTTGAAAACGGGAATTCACTTTAATTGCTAAATCTTTTAATTCGTTTATAAACCATTGAATACAGTCTTTATCCCGATAAACTTTAGGTTCTGAAGTTGAATCATCGAAACTGCACTTTGTATAATATGCAACACTTGTGGGGATATGCTTTTGATACGCCGCTTGATCTATTTGAGAATTTGTAACTGGTTCCAGCAAACATTCAATGTCTGCGTATACAGCAAATGGTACATTTTCCTTGTATCTATGATTTTTAAATTTCAATATGTCCCCACCTTCCTTCTCTGTTGGGAGTATGACTCTACAGTTATTTAAATTTTCACAATCAACTCTGTGTTTTATTAGAGATTTTTCAAATTTGAAATGGCACAAGCACCTATCGCAAAAGAATATGTATCGTTTTCCTTTCGAAAATTGTGAACTAACTAATCGAGAGAGATTTTTTATCCACGCAAAGTGATACACTGGATTACTTTCGCTGTCATCAAAATCAGTATTTTCAAGCATTAACAAGTGAATTGTGGGACATTTCGATTTCTCATTACTTATATACAGAGGGACAATCTCATCTTTTTTCCTATTTTCCTCATGTTCTACACCGTAAACATTGATGCGCAATTCATTTATTTTCTCGAATTTTTTTATATTTTCAAAAGTGATGGGAAAACTGATTCCATCATGTTTGAGTTCTGAATTGAAATGCGGGTAGGAAGTGACGCGAGATACATTATCTTTCGCAGGATGAAGAGCGGCCATTACCGACCAGAGAAAACAGTATTCGTCATTGTTCTCAATATTTACGACTGCTTTTTTGTCTCTAATAAATTTCGGTAAACTCACAAAAGTTGATGAGCCTACTGTGAAAGGTGCATATTTATTTATGTTTACATTTAAATTTATAATTTCTTTTAATTTCCATCCAGATTTTGTTTGCTGGAAATCCTCTACTTTAATCAAAAGTTTCTCTCTGACTTTACTTTCAAACCATTCATTTATTTCAGTTGATTGTAAAATAAGTTCGTTTTTAGTATTAAAAAATTTAAGCTCTTCAATTTCCTGACCGTTTTCTATAGCACTGAATTTTGCAGCTAGAATAACATTTGTTTTTAAACCTGCAACGAAACTTTTCAAAGCGTTTTTTAATCTACAAGTTATCATTGTTTTTGAATCTTCGAGAAAAGTATCTAAATCTTTGTGGGTTAAATTTACAACCAAACCTGTTCTCACTCGACTCTTAAATGCAGACTCCAGATCCTGCCATCTGATCCTGTCTCCTTTCCTGTCCAAACCCTCGTTCACACCAGTTCCACTCTTCTGTAGCTTTGTGAATAATCTATTCTTGGATGTCAGTAGGCCAATAGTTGCTTGTAGTTTATTTTTTTTGCCCAAAGATAAATTTTGGTTCCCCTGACGCAAAATTTTATTGAGCCTTCGAATATCCTGGGTGCACTGATGCTTCCAGTATAAGATCTCCGAAGCTGTTGCATTTTCATTCAAAATGTCATATGCATCATCGTAAATCTGGACAACCTTCTTACAGTCCAATGATTCCATTTTTGAATATTATACTCATAGGATGGTTAGAGGACAACTGGAAAAAAATTCGTTATGAATTGACTTTTATAGTCAAACAATTTCACAAATATTCCAACGGATGGCACTGTGTTTAAATTTTAAATAATAAGAAGGAGCACTAACCGATTTTCAACAGCTGGTTTCTTATCTCCAGTTCACAAGTCGTATATGTCACTGAATGTATGGTAATAATAAGAATAAACTTTTAAAAAGTCGAAAAAAAGTATATATTAAAGTGTACAAAACTGTACTGTTGTATGAAAACAGTTCAAAAAATATTTAAAATCACTATATCAATTTTCACTTCACTTGACTTTTTTTATGCTTGTGTATTTCTCAAATGCTGGAGGACAACTGAGAGAACTATATGCGAAGCGCGTCTTTTATAGATGCACATTTGCTATCCTTGTCTATTAATATATTTCCCTCTTTGTCTTAATGTTCTAGAACGTTCTACATTATAATCCATACGTTCGGGATATAATTTTTGCAACGCAAAAAAAATGTAATGTGACATTAAAATAACCTTCAAGTTGTTTACGAAAAATTCTTTCCAGAAATTGCCTAGTATAATTTGAAGTATTGCATTATATGATGGAACAAAGTTCTAAAACGTTCTACATTATAATCGACACGTTTGGAATATAATTTTTTGCAACGCAAAATGTAATGCGTCATTAGAATAAACTTTAACTTGTTTACGAAAATTCTTTCCAGAAATTTCGTAGTATAAGTTGATGACGTTATTAAGAATATTCTAGAAACTAAGCACTACAGCTGTAGAATATCGGTAAGGTAGGTTTTTATGGTTTCTGATAGTAAATATATCTACCTCTTTTATTTCAAAGTTCTAAAAACGATTCAACATTGTAGAAAAAAATTTGACCGCAGAATTCAATTATTTATCTGGAAAGCAATAAATCATCCTTGATTTCTATAGACTATATTATACAGTAGCTTTAGTGGATGATTGCAAAAATTTCCAAATATTCTATTATATTAATTTAGCTTATTTTTCTTATAAATTTAAATCTTTAACGTGTAATAGGCAAAACTGGCCTTTCGAAATAAGAGATGAAAAAGATGCTGAAAAACGAGCATATATCTGTGAATAAAAAAGGTATGTGACCTCATATCAAGTGTCGTTAAGGAGCGATAAGTGTTGGATAGTGCACTCTTAATATAAATAAGTTAAAGCACGTGTGAAAAAACATGGAATAAAATGCACGCTGTATTATCTCTCTCTTGAGTCTCGAAATTGTTTGCAGTATCTTATTTCATGTAACACGTTCAGAGGTTGACGGGACCTAGCATATGGCAAAAGAATGATTATCAAACGTTGTGGTTCGACTAAGAAAGCGAACTTTGCGAGCAGTAAACAGAACTGATCTCTAGAGAACGAAAGCAGAGTCTAATGAAATGTATGCAGCTTGAGACTGTCGATTCATGAATGCTTCTGAAATCAAAACGTCTAAACAAGTCTGGACGTTATCTCTCTAGTCCTTGCTCACTACTCGATACCAGAATAAAGCGATAAGGATCCCGAACATATGACCTACCATAAGGAATCCTTCAGACACTTTTTTACCTATATAATTATTCAATTGACTCAAAATATTTTTTGTATTTCTAATTTTTTTTTTATCTCCCTTTTTATCCTTGAGTTCTAGAACGTTCTACATTATAATCGACACGTTTTTGGAATATATTTTTTTTTCCAACGCAAAATGTAATGCATCATTGAAAATAACCTTGAACTTGTTTACTAAAAAATGCTTTTCAGAAATTGCGCAGTATAATTTGATACAGTCATCAAGAATGTTCTTTAATAGTAATATATCTACCTCTTTCAGTTATAGAAGGTTCTAGACTGCATAAGAATGTTTCTCACGAATTATTTGCGCACTGAATAAAAGACAGGAATTTTTAGTTGAATATGTTATCTATAAGGAAGCAATAAATCAAATTTATAGACAAAACAGAATTTCATGCATAGCCCTCAGTATCAAATTTCATCTGTACACCTGCACCTTTTGGCGCATTAAATAAATATGTTATCTCTAAGGAAGCAATAAATCATCCTTGTTTTTCTTGCAATAACTATATGACGCAGTAGAAATTGCCAGGACAAAGCAAAATGTAACCTTGAAAGGATTTACGCGACATTCTTCAGATAAGAAATAACCTTGAACCTGTTGTTACATGAATTTAGCTGGCACAATTGCGCAATATGACTGTGACGTCATCAAGGAATGTTCTAGAACGGTCTCGATGTCAACCTCACACAGACACACGCACACAGACCACCTCACACAGACACGCACTAATACTAATTGATCCAGAACCCGCCTTACTTATCTACTCGAATTTGCTTCAAATTTTAGAGTAAATTCCAACAAAGAAACAACTTTCACCGATAATCTCGCAGGGTGACCTGTTCCAGCAGTGTCGAAAAAAGTGAAACTTAAGAAATTAGATGAAATAAATATTGGAGAAAGGTTATTGAATATGTTGGTGAGCTTTTTTCTTTTGCTACAAGTATAAATGATATAGATTTGGAATTAGGTTTAATTCTCATTAAATTCATTAATATTTAGGGAAGGGAAGGGTATTAGTGCGCGGTGTATAATAGTGCGCATCTCATTGTGACGTCCTGTGAATGTGCAGCACTGTAATTTACGGAAAAATATGAAGATTCTGTCACATCTAAATGATTCGCATGGTTTTTGTGTTTTTAGATACTTTTGCATAGGTATGAAAGACGAATAAACGAATTTGATCGTTTGCATAGCACTTGCAGGCTCCCGAAAATAAGCTTTGAAACTTTTATTTAATTCCGAGTTACGTATGTTCAAATTTGGGAAAAAAATAGGAATTAGGGTAGATCACGGATTACGCTAGACAAATAGTTGTTTGTGGAAAGCTTAAAGGTGTTTTTGAAATCATAGATATACATTATTATATTCACCAATAGAATTAAGAATGATTCCCAACGTGAAGAGAAAAGTATAGATTATTCCCATTTTTTCCAAAGAGAGGAGAAACTCATCAATGAATAATTTTGTTATCAGAGTAACTAACGATTATTCTTGTGTTCGATAAGACTATATTATATGCACTGTTGTCTTTATCTCATCTAGATGGTATAAATAATGCGCATCTAGCTAGTCTTCTAAAATATTTGTATTTCATAACTTGTCCAAGGGCGCAAACTTCGTTACCTCAACCGAGGTTATAGTTTCGGAAAAATACAGCAAAATATGGCGAAATAAAAAAAAAATTTAATTCTGATTTCGTTGCGAGTTGAAGTGAAAAAAGCGAAATATTTTAATCAGAGAAAAAAAAAGTTTATTTTTAATTATTTCAAAAAATAAATAAACTACAACTTTTGTTATTGAAAGAAAAAGATGCGGCAACTGTTTAGATGAAAATGAAACCATTTTGTTAAAAATTCATCCTTTTTGGTTGGAAATTTATCCGTTTAATTGAAAGTTCAATTGTTTTGTGGAAAATTTACTTTTTGTTTAAAATGCATATTCTGGTGTTGAAAAGACAAATAAAATCTTTTTTGGATGAAAATGCAATTTTTCTTTACGATTCAAAAATTTATGTTTTAGTAGAATTTTCATCTTATTCTGATAAAAATGCCACTGTTTGGTTGGAAATTAATCTTTTTTGCTTGAGGATTCAACTATTTTGTTCGAAAATTTGCAATAAACCGCTTTCTTACGAAATTGTTTTTCTGCTGAAGATTCATATTTTTAGTTGAAAATTCATCTTTTTGGTGGTAAATTTAATTATTTTGTTGGAAATTAATTTTTTTGTCGAAAATTCATATTTTCTGGTTGAAAATTGAATTTCTGTACGTAAAATTCGTCTTTTCGGTTTTAAAATACATTTTTGTTGTCGTGAAATTTGATCTTTTTTGGTAGAAATATCAACTATTACATTTTTTAGTTGAGAATTCATCTTTTTACGTTTGGAATTTCAATTGTTATGCTGAAAATTGAAGTATTTTGTTAAAAAATCAACTTTTATAGCAGAAAAGCATTTTTTTAAACAAATAAATTTGAAAATATCAAATTTGTAGCTGAAATATTGTTTTATTCCGTTTATAAAAGATCCTATGTTAAAAGTATCACACAATCATCAGGAAAATTCATCAGGCGATTGCTTCGAATCGAGCTTCGATAAAAATCAGATTTCCAACCAGAAATTTTTTCAACGATTTACAAATGTTGGAGACAAAAAGAAATGTTGGAGTCATGTAGACTTAAAAAATATCCCATAGTTGATGGTGCTATTAATATGGTGAAAGTTATTTGTAGAGCCAAATAAATGAAACTTTTGTTTCAAAAAATATTTTTTTTTTTTTTTAAGAAATAGTGCCTGAGCGAAGAAAGTGTGTTATGTCACAGCTAGGAACTTTCAGTTTAAGGTTGTCATGCGGGTAAGAAATTTTTCGGAAAACTATATTTAAGTGCATGTGACAGTCTATGATGTTATTAATTACATGGTTTATATTCGGCGGCCTTATTATTAAAAAACTGTAATTATTTTGATTGAATTTTAAGAAATGGTTTAAAATTTGCGAGAACACGTGTATCTGGTCCATTCCAATTTTTATTTTATTTAAATAGTGCAATTTTATTCATTTTTATCTTTGAGTATAACTGATAAAAGGGCTTTCGTGCTCCAGCTAAAATCGTGTTCATAAAATTGCATTATTTGAACAAAATAAAAACTCAAATAAGCTGGACAGACGTGCACGAATATTATATGTAAAATCGAATAAGTAATAAAATTGGAATCTGAAGAATTAGACAATTTTGAAGTCTGAATTATAGAAGTTGTTTTCTAAGTCTTTATAGGTGAACAATTTTTAGGTTTTCTTTTTCAATCTATCGAATTTTGGTTGTTCAAAAAGTAAAATTGTCCAATTTTGTGATTTCATATAAACTCGTTTTGAAAATCTTCAATTTTTTATGTTCCGGTTTAATGCGCTCGAGCGAAAAAGTGTTCAATTTTCTTGGCTTCCACTTTGGAATGGTGCATTTTTAAATGTTTTTTCTTAAGTTAGCGTAATTGAGAAAAATCCGAATTCATACAATATTCAATATTTCACTTTGAAGTCGTACAATTTTCAAATTTGAACACTTCAAATAAAAAATTTTTGCATACGAAATTCAGTAAGTTGGGGATTCTTTTTTGAATACTGAAAATTATAAATTGTTCAGTTTGGAAGGTTTGGATGCAAGAACTTGAATAACAAGTAGGACAAAAATAGCAATTAAGATAGGAAGCGGATTACGTCAGACAAATTGTTAATTGCGACATGTTAAAAATGTTTTTAAAATTATAGATATATATTATTATATTTTTATATTCACCAATATAACTGAGAATGATCCCCAACAATTTTATAACTTGTCCAAGGACAAAAATTGCGTTACCTCGACCGAGGTTATAGTTTGGGGAAAATACAGCAAAATAAAGAGATTATTTTGAATCGGCCTTTGATAAAAATCTGAATTTCAACCGGGAATTTCTTTCTCGATTGACAAATGTTGGAAAAGACAAAAAAAAATGATGTAGTCGTGTAGGCTTACAAAATATGCCATAATTGATGAGTCTATTATTATGTCAAAAATTATTTGTAGAGTTAAGTTTCGATTAAGTTTTCATGTTATCGTGCGGGAAAGCAGGTCTTTTGAAAATGGGGCATGTGACAGTCTGTCACGTGATCCATTACATGGTTTATATTCGAAGGTTTTATAATTTAAAAAATGTAAATATTTTGCTATAATTTTTGGAAGTGGTTTAAAATATGTAAAGGGACGTGTGTCTGGCCCATTTGATTTTTTACTTTTTTTTAATGGTGCAATTTTATTAATTTTTAACCCTGAAAGTAACTAAGAACGGATTTTTACTGCTCTACCTGAAATCATATAATTAAAATTGAATTAATTAAACAAAACAAAAACTCAAATAGGCCAGACAGAGGTGTGCTTATATATTGTGAACCATTTCTCATCATTTTACCAGATGGTAGTATTGCAAGTGCACATTTTTCTTGTATGACTGGATTGGGTGAAGTTTGCAGTCATGTTGCAGCAATTGAATTTGCTTCACATTTTAGAGCAAATTCCAACAAAGAAACAACTTTCACGGATAATCTCGCAGGGTAACCTATTCCAGCAGTGTCGAAAAAAGTGAAGCTTAAGAAATTAGATGAAATAAATATTGGGGAAAGGTTATTGAATATTTTGGTAAGTTTTTTTTGGGCTACAAGTAGATTCAAGATTCAAGATTAAATTTATTATACAAACTCAAAATGAGATACAAAAGGATGCGCACATAAAGTAACTAAAATAAGATGTGTTTTACACTAAAAAGCTAGTCTGCACAATTCCACATAATTATGGCTCCTTGTAATGTGCCGCTGGCTTTTAAGAGGGGGTCTCGAGTGTACGCTCGTATCACAAAGTTATTCATATTAAGATATTATTATGAGGAGCCTTATAGCCTTATAGCCTAATGTAAATAAACATATATATATATTATATTACGCTAACTTAAGAAAAAACATTTGAAAATGCACCATTCCAAAGTGGAAGCCAAGAAAATTGAACACTTTTTCGCTCGAGCGCATTAAACCGGAACATAACAAATTGAAGATTTTCAAAACGAGTTTATATGAAATCACAAAATTGGACAATTTTACTTTTTGAACAACCAAAATTCGATAGATTGAAAAAGAAAAACTAAAAATTGTTCATCTATAAAGACTTAGAAAACAACTTCTATAATTCAGACTTTAAAATTGTCTAATTCTTCAGATTCCAATTTTATTACTTATTCGATTTTACATATAATATTCGTGCACGTCTGTCCAGCTTATTTGAGTTTTTATTTTGTTCAAATAATGCAATATCTATGAGATATATATTCAAAGTTATAGCTATAAAAATTAAAAAAATTAAATAAAATGTTTGCACCCGACGCAACAGATCAATGTACATAAAAAGGTCAGTGTACTTAAAATCAGACTCTTACTCATTAATAATAAAAGATCTAACTCTCAGCGCTTGAACAATATAGTTAAAAATGTCATTCAGTTGGTCAATATTTCGTAGAATTAAAAGGCGCTCGATAGATTCTAAGTCAGTTTTGGACCCTTCTAAGTATTTTTTAATGTAGTGCGCTCTGAATTCGTTATGGATAGGGCAATGGAGTAGAAAATGAGAAAGATCCTCAAACTCCATCAAGTTACATAAACTGCAAATTTGATTTGAATCAATCACGTATGCCGAACCATTAAAATATAGTCTGATCTTGGTGGAGTCTGAAAGTCTTAATTGACTAACCACCCGCTTTTTCCCCATACTACAATTGAAATATAGATAAGGTTCAGTAAGGTTCAATTGACTTAGGTTTCTAAATTGACTTTTATAGTTAGATTTGGTCACACGATCAATAGCAGTGCTAAACATATTATTTGCCCACTTAATTATTATATTTGTCTTTTCTACGGTAACCACATGAGGGTGACTCCACTGCCGATTCCATGTATCAAGTTCGCCTATAGATTTAAGTAGGGACTTACATTGCGAAGCCCAATTAAATTCCATACTTGCGGCACTAGCCTGGTCCAACTCGCAGAGGCTCCTCAGACAAATCTTAGGCAACCTGTCATCGTTTATATCAGTTATAGAAATCCACCAATTATAGGCGCTTTCGAACGCTCTGACGCTTACTTGATCTAATCCCGTTTCCACTCGGATAAAGTGCGCAGGGGTGTTTCTGGGCCAGTAGAATAATTGTTTAAAAAATTTGTTTTGTACAACGTTGAGATCGTCAAAATAACGCATAGCCTCGATAATTGATCTCAAGAGCACGACAGTGGCTTCCCATGAGTTATTTTTAGACTTATTCAGAATACTGCACACTCTGTAAATTGCTGTCGTCCCTTTCCTGACGAAATGGTCTTTGGCAACATTAAATTTACCCGTTGATGAGAACGGGGTTCCGAGGTACGTGTAGGTGTTAACAAACTCAAGATTGGATGAATCTTTCCAGATAAGTGGACGAAGTTTGTTCAACTTACCGGCCTTACGAAAAGGGACGATCTTTTTTTTTTTTTTATTTAGCTGAAGGCCATTCTGATGACAATACTCCTCTAGAGCTTTTAATTTGTCACGAGCGTCGTGCCAAGGAGTAGCAAAGATAACGATATCGTCCGCGAACAGAAGCATAATTAGAGATCTGACCACATTCAGCAACACACCCTTCATACCTTTCTTTATAAAAAGTTCACAATATCAGCCACAAAAAGAATGAAGAGGAGAGGACTGAAGCTATCACCCTGCAGGACCCCCTGAGTCACGTCGACTGTTTCCGAGTAGGACTCACCACATTTGACCCTTAGACTGGCGTTGGCATAAAACGAGACCAAAATCCTAATAATTTTTCCACTAACACCAAGGTCATTTAGTTTGGCCCAAAGCTTAGTATGACTAATTGAGTCAAATACCCTCCTAAAATCGACAAAGATGACGTACAAATAATCTCTCCTGTTAGTGACAAAGTGCATGCTTATTACCGAATAGAGTGTAAATAAGTGGTCTCTGCAACTCCTCCCCTTTCTAAAACCCGCCTGCTCCTCTGGCAGCAGTTTATATGCTTCCGCACATGTTAATAATCTAGCAGTGAGTAGCGTCGTAAAGATTTTAGTGATTGAGTTCATAAGAGCTATCCCTCGATAGTTTAATGGGTCATGTTTATCATCCGTCTTACGAAGCATGAACATCTGAACAACAGACCATTGGTTAGAAACTTTTTCAGAGTTAGGAACAGTATTAAAAAGATTGAGCAAATAATGGTTCCATTCTGGGGATAGATGTTTGAAGAAGTCATTATTTATACCATCCGGACCTGCAGCTTCATTCTTTTTACAACCCGAGATAACTTTTTGTAGTTCAAGTAAGGTGAAGTCAGTATCAAGAACTGGGTCCAACACTGATATAAAATTACCATCTGATAACACTCTGGGCGGAAAAACATCCCGGTAAAATTTAAACCAGTCACTCGTGCTTAATAAGTTTGCATATTCAGACCTAGTGTCGAACAATTTTTCCGTCTGCCAAAACTCCCTACTATTTTTAACATTTGCTAATCTTATAAGGGTTATTTTAGAATGCTCTTTCTTTGCTACTTTGGTTGCCATTCGATATGAGTCTCGAGACTGGATGTAACGGGTCAAGGAAAACTCAGAACGATTACGAGAATACTGCTTATAAGTACGTGCAGCAATCCCTTTCAGACGAGCGCACTGCGAGTTGAACCAGACATTTTTCTGGTTATAAGGGCCGGAGGTACTATACTATTATACAAAAAGTCAGCGTTAACATCATTATTGTATATAAGCTGTGAATTTGACAAAGCAGTATAAAAGGTGTCCGCTCTCTCGTCATTCCATTTTACAGACGTTGATACGCCGACAAATTTGTTAGGCTCTCTTTCTCTAGAACCCTTGAGTACAATACCATTGCTACAAGTATAAATTATATAGTCCTGTGAATGTGCAGCACTGTAATTTACGGAAAAATGTGAAGATTCTGTTACATCTAAATGATTTGCATGCTTTTTGTGTTTTTAGAATTTGGTCGTTTGCATATCACTTGCAGGCTGCGGAAAATAAGCTTTGAAACGTTTATTTAATTTCGAGTTACGTATTTTCAAATTTGGGACCGATTGTTGGTCCCTTGTGCGTATTTAGTTCAATTTTTATCATCCAATTGAGCTACGTTTTTGAAAAAATAGCAATAATATATACGAGTGTCAATTCGGCAATTAATGCGCAGATACTGAAAATTGTTACCTGAATTGCAGAATTGAGTCTGAAATCTAGACTACTGAATTTAATCGAATCAATTTTAAGGTATTACAATTATAAGCATTCTTTTCTACAGTCATGTAGAAAAAACGAGATGATAGATTTAATAGCAGAGCGTATTTTAAAAATAATTCTAACATAAGTTCGAAAAGCGAAGTATTATACTATAATGATAGATTTTACTCCCGATGTAGGTCACCTAAAACAAGTAACTTTTATATATCCGTTGATACAGATAAAAAGTAAAGGGAATTTGAGATTTGTGAAAATTTTCTTGGTTTTTCTGAAATTAAGGACACTATAGGTAAAGGTTTAGCAGATTTTGTAATTGAAAAACTAAAAGCTCTCGACTTAGATGTAGACGATATTCGGGGACAATGCTACCACAACGGTCCTAACATGCGTGGCCAATTCAAAAGAGTACAATGCAGAATTTTACAAATAAATCCGTGAGCTTTTTTCGTTCCTTGTAATCCGCATAGCTTGAACTTATTCGTAAATGATGTTGCCAAGGCTAATGTACAAACTGTAGATTTCTTTGGCAATGTACAAGAATTATATATCTTTCTTTCGGCGTCTACAAAGTGATGGGATGCTATAATGTCTTATTTTCCTCAATTAACACTAAAACCGTTATCAGGAACGCGATGGTCTTGCAGGAATGAATCTGTAAGATCTTCACGACACCACGTTGATAAAGTTCATGATAGTTTAATTAAAATCTCAGAGCAAGATCGAGATATGTCAGCGAGACACCAAGCTCTATGCTTAGCAACAAAAAGCAAGAGCTTTAAGTTCATGTGTTCAATTGTAATATGGAATGAAGTTCTATTGAAGATTAATGTGGCCAGTAAACTTTTGCAAGATCCTGATATTAATCTACCGGAACCTATTAAAATTCTTGAAGATTTAAGTAAGTTTTTCACTGAAAAAAGAACTGACGAAGCTTTCAAAGAATATCTGACTGAAGCTACATATTCAGCAACAGCTTTAAAGGTAGATATCAAGTTCAAATACCTGATGGATATGCGACAAAGAGTAGTTGATCCCAAGAAAAGTTTCAAAGTTGATTTGTACTTCACAATATTGGACGTAATAATCATGTTCTTGCAAGAGCGGTTTGAGTTTATTGAACAATTTGGAAATATTTTCGGTTTTGTATTTAACAGCACTATCCTTCCAATGATGGATAAGTTAGACATTCTTCAAAAGTGCAAAAATTTACAAGAAAATCTTACAAACAAAGACGAAAATCGCTCAGATATAGTAGGCGTGGATTTGTATGATGAACTTATTGCGTTAAGAACTTACCTCAAGCCGAACATGTGTGCAAGTGAAATTTTGACGTTCATACTAAAAGAAAACTTGCATCTCGTGTTACCAAACACGTTCATAACATACCGAATTCTAAACACTTTGCCTGTATCTGTCGCAAGCGCAGAGCAATCCTTTTCAAAATTGAATATGTAGGGGATATGTAGGGGAGACCACTCTAAAGTAGATAATAATCCTACAGTAGATAATTATCAATTTTAAATACTAATTCAAGTAAAATAATTATTTGATGTAATTAATAGTTCAGACGCGACACGTGTTAATATATTATAATTAGAATTGATTATTTGACTTATATTTTTGCTTATAATTAATTATTACCTACTGTAGGATCATTATCTATTGTAGGATGGTCTCCCCTAAATAATGTTAATGAAGTGTATAATAATAATAATGTAAATAATATTAATAATGTTTAAATAAAAATAGAGCATACGTATGTAGAAAATGTATTTTTTTTTCTTTTTTCAAAGAAAAGGGGAAGGTGGGATGGGGGAATGTTTGCACACGGGCGGTCAAATGTTTAGCGCCGGCATTATCACTTTCTCTGATAAATCCTATATGTTATCCTGTACAAGTATTATTTAAATCACAAGCTGTGGCGTATGGACTTGAGCACGAGGAAATTGTGAGAAAAAAAATATGAAGCTCACGTTTCATCCAAGTAGGACAATTTTGTCACCAAAAATACATCACAGAAGCTCCTGTGATAGGAGCGTCTACTGACGGTTTGGTGTCATGTGCTTGTTGCGGTATGGGCTGCATCGAGATTAAGTGTCCATATCGGTTAAAGGATCCAAAAGTAGACTTGTTAACTTTTGTCGCCATAAAGAACTCTTACCTGTTTGTTGCCGATAATGACAAATTGCATTTGAAAGAATATCACGAGTACTACTATCAAATCCAATTGCAAATGTACGTCTTGAAAACCGCTTATTGAGACTTTATTGCGTGGTCGAAACGCTATTTGCATGTTGAAAGGATCTACCTCAACCCTGGAATGGTAACCTTTGCCGATGCGACGAACACGCATGGAAGTTTTCAGCTGTTTTCAGTACTAAGACGCATCAAAATTATCAAATCATCCAAATTCTAGGGTACCAGTCCAGGGTTAATGACACTTTTCTAAAGAAGAAACTTCGTAAATCACTTGAATTTCACGAAAATGTGAATAAACCAGAACTTTAAGCGCGATGGTGTACGCTATCGAACAGTCGAGAGCGAGGGGGAAATAACTCCTAAAAATGCGGTCCAGTGGAGGTGGATTACTTCGGATTACCCTGGATAACCTAAGATTACCCCGGATTACATAGGATTACTCAGGATTACATAGGATTACTCAGGATTACATAAAATTACGGTAGATTACTCCGCATAAACTAGACATTTTCAGCCAAATAGTTGAATCTCTTAATAAAAAATATCAGTGTTTCACCAAAAATGAAATAGTTAAATTTTCAGTTCAAAAATAAATATTCACCTGAAAAATAATGATTTTTCAATAAAATAGTTACATTTTCAAACAAAGTGATGAATTTTCAACTAAAATGAAGAATCTTCAAACAAAATATTGACTTTTTAACAATACTGTGGAATTTTCTACAAAGTAGATTAATTTTTATCCAAAAGAGGCGAATTCTCAACAGAAAACGTAATGCATAATTGATATTACAGCCCAATCAAATTTTAATTTCAAATAAAAACCCAGTTAAAGTTAACCAAAAAGACGAATATTCAACAAAACCTTTTAACTTTTCAAACAAAAAGGATACTTTTCAAAAAATGTGTTTTTTTCACAAAAAAAATGTTAATTGTCAACCAAATTCTTGAATTTTCTAACAAATTAGTTGAATTTTTAACCCAAAAAGACGAATTGTTAGCAAAATCGTTGAACTTTTAACAAAAAAAAAGACTTTTTCCAAAATTGCTGAATTTTCTTCAAATTAGGATATGTTTTAAACAAAGAATTGAATTTTCCACCAAAAAATACAATTTTAACCGAGAAGATTAGTTTTCTACAAAAGACATAAATTTTCATCCAAATAGTTGAATTTTTAAATAAAAAATCTGCCCGCTCCGCGGGCACATTCTCATCACGGGCTTCGCGCGCGGCTCGCAAGTTTCAGCGCGCCTAGGGCGCGCACCTGTTGAATCTCGCGCTTCACGCTCGATTGGGTATTCATCTCGCGCTGCGCGCTCGGAAACATTTGTCGTCTAGGTTTTCACGCTTCGTGTGCTCGCTATTGCGCGCTTCGCGGGCTAATACTCTCTTAGTCAGCTTCATCGTTATGACCTGCTTTTGGTTTAATTATGTCAGTTTTACATAAACAGAAGAACTAATTTACTTAAGGTTCTATCGACCTTAAGGAACACATTCTCATCACGACACTCGCGCTTCGCGCTCGATATTTGGTTTGATCATCATGTGAAACTCGCGCTTCACGCTCGTTTCTGTTCATCGTATAATAGAAACCCAAAAGTTTGAGCGCGCTTGCTGCGCGCAATTTGGTCGTCGCGCTTTGCAACGACCATATGTTATGTTCAATGTTCTTCAGATAAAAATGACTAAAGTTGTATTTGATTTAAAATGAAGAAGGCAATTCCTTCACTTCAGCGTATATTTCCGTATCTTTATAATAAATCCTACAATCAGAAAGATTTTTTTCCAACTATCTGAAAAGGGGAGAAAAAAAGTATCTAAGTCGTTTTGGAACATATATCTTGCTTTTTCATTCATAATCAAACCGACCTCTTGACTACCATGTGATTCCCTATCTACTCCTGACCATATTTCAAAACCGCCTTTCAACACTCCATTTTCTATGTTTCTACTTTTGCATCCCTTTTTCTTTGTCTCAGGTAAACATAAAATATCTAGTTTCCTAGCATGCATAGTTTCTCGTAGTTCTCCTACTTTAAGATCATTCACTCCTCTAGCATTCCAAACACCCAGTCTCCATTCATCGCCAGAAACTCGAACTTTACGTTTACCCTGTGTATGTATTTCGTCAATCAAAGTTTCAGTCCATTCCGAGGCTACTTTATTGTTTGTATTATTCATGTTTAGATTGTACACCCAACTACCACCTTTATGCGCGAAATCTGTTTAGCGAGTCGAAATCATGTCCAAGTTAAGTAGTAATTCGTCGTATAGTGGAGAGTCCAGTTGTAACGTCAGTCCCACCAAAACTTCTGTCACAGGGGCAGGGGGGGGCGAGGACAAGGAATGGAAACCGAGAGAGTCGCAATTGGTTGATGTTTTATGCTGAGAAGGTCACCAGCCTTCAGCAGCGTTGTATTAGACAGGAGTTCATATGTTTCCATCTGCGCATTC
>CAKNYM010030382.1:666-17524 GCA_932195095.1 Andricus curvator
ATATATATATATATATATATATATATATATATATATATATATATGTATGTATGTATATGCATATGTATAAATATTTCACCCGAATTAGAGATCTTTTAGACTAGGCAGTTGTCTCTTTGATATAAGAATAACTAAAGAAAAATTGAATGAGTGACTCTGCACCAATCTATTTAGATTATTACATTTTCCAAAAATTCAAAATGTATGCATTTCTAAAACTGCTCAAATTTAAAACAATTTTAACAAAAATTTAAAATAAAACTTCTTCCGACAAATCGATTTATTCAAAGGCGCACTGATTGATACAGGAGATCGAGCTCATTGAATCGAACAAATGTATTAAGCTGTAGCTTTGAATTCAAAGAAATTAATTTACTTGAATGTTTGAAAAAATTATTTTGTTAAAATAATACATTTAAGGAGTTCGATTCTTTGAATTAATAAAAGACATATGTCTGATTTAATAAGGGATCACTACTTTAGAGAAATAGATTCCTGATACTGAACAATGGGACTCAAGGAACAATGTTGAAAATGATATTAGCTTTAAAACACCAATGTGTAATAAAAGAATGCCTCAAGCTTATGAAATCGATATTAAGAACGTGATTTCTTACTTTTATATAAATTTATAATAATCATTTGGATAATTCCATTTTAAACAAAATCTAAATAAGTTTAGTAGCAATTTTCGATTCTTAAAAATTAAAAACAGGTTACCTTCTACCAGTTAACCTAGAGAATAATTGACTTTATCGTAAAATCAATTACGCTAAATAAACATCAGCTCTAATCTACGATTAACTGTAATCACATTAAATTTCAACCAATTTTAGAAAAAGTTACACTTTAATTACAAAAAGCAGTTGAATCAATTGCCTCAACTGCGAAGAATTGACAAGATTGAAAGTAATAAAAGCACTTTGAGTTTTAAGCAACTGCTATACCAACCTGTATATTATATTTAATATAAAATATACAACTTAGTAAATTTTAACTAAATGGCAAATATTGTTTATACAAATGTCTTCATATAAATTTGTATGCAGATTTTTGAAGAGTGAACTCATTGACTTGGTCCATATTGTTTTGTGTGTGGAATAAAAATTAATTATAGAAATTTTGAAGTTTTTAACGAAAACGCACAGTAAAATCCTACCCAAATTGGTACTGACACGTACACTAGCTCATTCTTTCAAATTTTCTCAAAGCAAACCACATTTTAATTAAAGGAAAGAGATCACAATCTCTCAAAATCGAAATAATCACTTTAGCCTTTATATTACCAAAGTTAGTAACTTTGTATACACTTATACACACGTGTATACAAGTAAGAATAGTAAACAAATTCCGAATTACACGAAATATCAAAAATTAGACAACAAATGCTGTTAATTAGATTCTGAGATGTACCAAAATTACATGTGATCAAGCAAGATTGATGAAATTTCCTATTTTCCTAATCCCTACATTCAATCAGTTGCAAAGTTCTCAAGAAAAACAGAAAAGTAATCACTCGTTCAGCTATTCAAGTGACGAGGTGTGTACACCACACAGGTCGCACCTTTGTTTCGATGTCTATCAAAACGAGGACATTTTTATCGAGGACGATGAACCATTCTAAAGAGGGAGGGTGGAAAATAAAATTTCAAAACTTTTCCAGTCAAAATGCTTCGCTAGACGTCAAGAAACAAATATATGGAACCGGAACAGGATATCAACATGGCATCATGCTGCATCATCCTAGTTATTGGACTCCTTGAGGCTGTTTCTACCGGCTGAAGATTCTCCAAAACTATGCAAAGGAACACTACACATCTAACTTCATATGATTATGGCACCATCTCATCGTGGCTGCTCCTCACATGAAATTTAATCCTTTCCTGACAAGATCTTACCGGCCAGGGAACGCCTACAACAAGATAAGAAAATGGCGATTGAAATCCATGTTAACCTCAATGGTTCACCTCAAGACCACTCTGGATAGAAATAAAAGAAGATCTGTTAATTCAAGTTTTACGGACCAACTGACGCCTTTCCTCCAAAATCCTACCATTTCAAAATTCTACCCTTACAAATTATCATCAATGACAAATTCCATTATATGGATAAAGATTACATTCACATTGCAGAATCCTTAAAAGCAAACTGTTGTTGTTATACAATTACATAACAAGCTATAAACCCACTATTGGACCCTCAATATAATTAATTATCTAAATCCAGAGTTTAACGAACATGTTTTAGTAAAACATAAGAAATCAAAAGTTCTATCTTATGTGCTCTTGATAAGAAAAGGCATAAGTGAGTAATTTATCTAAGCATTTTATGCGACGAATTAAGAGAGTTCGTTAAGGTGGGCTAAGAAAAGAAATAAATTTTCTATAAAATGTTAATTTAAAGAGATATAACATCAAAATTACTATAATTATTACCAATAACTAATAATCGAATTAAAACATTAATATAACTTCCTATTTTGTTAGATATAAATGCCCGCAGTGAGTGAGACACTAGCTCAGAAACGAGACTTCGCCTCCATGATTAAAAGGTATCGCACTCATTCGAACAAGACGGAGGATGAGAACCTGATAAGCAAGGGAAACCACAACCGCACACAGCGACGTAACTAATCCTAATGGCCGCCGGCCCGTGAAATGTAATCCGACCGCGATAAGGATTAGAAGACCGCCTGCAGAATAAAACACTACACCCATAGAATGGAATCTCGAACCACGTATCGCAGAAACCGGCAAACGAGTCACTTACACGCTGGAATCATATATAAAAGTAGGCTAGAACAAAATAGCGGCGTCTGCAAGAGAATCATGGTCGATTACAAGATCATAGGTCGCACAAAATACGCGCAATGGAGAATCATTTTACCCCGTAAAATGGTCTCTTATCTTGGAATCAAGAAAATAGTAAATTGTAGAATTTAATCAAATTCTACATACATATGCTCATGTAAACAGTAAACTGGGAGTCCTTAATGTTAATAAGTACAAACTGGCTGCTTTGAAACTATGGTGTGCACTTAAGAGAAAAGGAAAATTCAATTTCGCACTGAACCATATCGTTGAGTTAAGGCATACACACATAATTACATATTCATACTCAAATTTCATAGCACACAAGTCTTTGTAGAATTGTGATCAAGTACGTAAAACCTCATAGGTCAAAAATCATGAGCAAGCAAATTTTAACTGAAAACAGCATTAAGGAGCCCCAATACCAATTTTCAAACAAATTAAAAAATCATCGAGGACGATGATGATTCTAAGGAGGCAGGACTGTTACATCCCGAAATTTTACCAAATTTGATGTAACGTCTAGCTAGGCGCAGCCTACCTACCCCACATCTTTCAGGCTAACTCCATCAACTACAAGCAATAGCAATACCGATTTTCTCTGAGCTTGAACCTAAGTATGGTAACTGCGCTAAGGTCGGTAAGATAGAAATCACAAGATACTTAAAGTATTACCATGAAGGGATAAGAACTCAGGAAATACAGATAAGTTAGCATATGCTTGATCATTGGGAGACTGTAATTGCAGACTCTACCGTTATGAGATAATTATAATTATATCCATTATCATGCGAATGTACTTATAATCTTAACAATGTAAAAACTAACAAGTTCAAAGTTAAATCCAAACATAGGGAATATAAGTACATACGTGTGACTAAAAACTGAAACAATAATTTTAATGATATACTTTACAACATTAATGTAAAACTTAGATAGTAAGTGAAAGAACATTTATATAGTCAGACAATGCAGTAATCAACAATGTCGGACTAGATATATGGAAATACAGTTAAATTAACGCATAAAATCCGGACTCCTGAAAGGTCAAGAGTAGAGGTGTACGATCGCTGGCCGCTGCGGTAGCTATTAGTCACCGCATTCGATAAAAAAGACTCGCGCATATCAAGTGACCCATAACCGCACTGAAAAAAAATAGTTGGTTGGGACAACTAAGAAAGTATTAGGGCCAACTACTTTAGTTTGTAATATATGCTGCTGCTATTTAACTGGTTGGGGCTACTACTTTCATTCGCAAGATTGGTAGTAGTTGTCATTACTACTTTACTTGTTGTCGCGACAACTTTCGGTGGTACATACTATTTTCAGGCAGAAAGCCTTACCACTTTAATTAGTAAGTCTTGCTATTAAATTAGTTCGTCTTAAAAATAAGCTAGTTGATCTCACTACTTAAAGTAGTAATCCTCACTATTATAATTCGTAAGTTTTACTATTTAAAATAGTAGTCCTTACTAATAAAATTAGTGAGTTTCACTATTTAAATTAGTAGTCCTTACAATTAAAACTAGAAAATTTTACGATTAAAATTACTGGCTCGTGGACTATTGCGAAGTTAGTACTTCTCAATATTGAAATTATAGTAAATTTTACTATAATTTCTCTATAGTGGACACAAGAGATAAGATAAGATAAGACGTCATGTCGAAATACACTCACATGCCCATTGGGATGTTAATGAAAAACCAAAATAATTTCAATACACAAGAACTCCAATATAAGGCCAGTTTCGGGGGTTGCCTCGCAGTGGCAGTGATACTTAATTCGTCGTTGGATGAATGGTGCGGGTTGGCCACGCATTGTTGACACTGCTTGTGGGCTGAAAAACTGCATGGGCCAGCAGTCCCTGGCGGACCGGCCGAACGCAGGCGTTACGCTGCAGCGTAACGGTAAAGTAATGGTAAAGTAACCCGCTTGAAGCCGCCGTTAGCAAACTGCCAACATGCAGGGGCTCGACTTCAATGACAGCAACTTCGTTTTTTTATTTTTTAACGCTGAAAAATAAACTTGTTGCAATTACGACATGACCATTTAACGTAAATTTTAACGTATTATTATAATTACAACAATTTACATATTTATTTTGTTTCATTTATTAGTTGTAATGCCATATTACTTTACCATTACTTTACCATTACTTTACCATTACTTTACCGTTGCGCTGCAGCGTAACGCCTGCGTTCGGCCGGTCCGCCAGGGGTTCTAGGAAGAACTAAATCAGTCGGCCTTATATTGGAGTTCTTCTGTATTTAAAAGTGCAGACTGACAGTAGTAGTAAGTCTATTAGAAAATTTAGATCGATGCGATAGTCTTCACGGTCTTACTACTGCACAATTCACAAGAAGGTTAAAATGAAAATGGCGACCATCAAGAACATGACGCGATATGTCGGTGTAACTATTACTACTTTTATTTTTTGGAAAATAAATTGGTGGTAAATGTGACTACTTTATTTGTTGTGACTACAATTACTATCGTTACTAATATAACCTACGTAGGATTACTAACGGCGACTTGTTGCCGCACTAAACTGGTTAGTTACTTTTAACATCGAAGTGGTTGTCGCATCTAATACCATCCCTACTAATAAAGAGTGACAAGAAGTCACAACTAAACATTTTTTTCAGTGCCATCTAGAGAAGACACAACCGATAGCCGAAAGTCGCGGTAGAAGGGACATAAACATTCCTCGCTCGCGTAATCTGAAACTCACTACTAGAAATGATTTAAGATTCGATCTTGCAACGAGTACGTGCCTTGGAGCAATGTAACGAGTACGTGTCTTGGATCAATGTAACGAGTACGTGCCTTGGAGAAATGTAACCATCCTATCCTTAACATGGAAAGCAAGAACTGTATAAGCCCCAGAGCTACCCTGGACAAATGTCTAACGTTCCTGGCAGTCACACTGACAACTTCGATCTAAAAGTCGCGTACTTTTGGTCTTACGTTCCCGGCAGTCATACTGACAATTTCGATCTACAAGTCGCTCTGTACAAGTCGCGTACTTTTAGCTCTTCGTGAACCAACGAATTATCAAGTTGTAAACTAAGTCCGTTCGGTTTCGATCGTCGTATGAGTCTACTTCCGGGTAAAGTCCGCAGCGTTATACATCCGTGAAAACAGAACTCAAGAGTGGATTCGGTAGCTGATATAGGACCGTGTATCGCTCTACGGGTTAATTGTGATTGTGAATTCCTTCGCTAATACCCAAACCAACTCTGCGAGAGGATCTTGCCGTTGTCCTCCGATTATAGAGACGCAAGCGACAAACTAACTCTGCGAGAGGATCTTGCCGTTGTCCTCCGATTATAGAGACGCAAGCGACAAACTACTACTCTCTCTTGCCCTTCTACGAGTAAGAAGGTACATGTAAGTTTAGATTTATGTAACTGTCAAACTTATTCATTATCTTTATAATAAACCTTTTATTATGGTAACTATGTTTTCGTTATTTTGAGCACTGGTTTAACGCAGTTCGCATACAGCTGACAAGTGACAAACGTACCCACAAATAAATAATTGGTCAGGTCTTACCAGCCTGACATAATCAGCTCACTAGCTGATTTTTTTTTATACTTTATAGCCTATTCAGTAATGAAGCTCCGCACTATCTTCTTAATCTCTTCCATTTTATTGACAAAGATCAACCAACACATTCCAAACTCCGTGAAAGGAAAACAGTACCAAAAATTCAGCCACACCGCACGTGTAAAATGCAAAGGTCTTTTGTTATTCGTGGTGCTCGCCATTGGAACAAACTACCTATAAGCATTAGAAATGCACCTTCACAATTTGTCTTTAGAAAACTCCTTTTCGGTTAATTATTTAACACATCAAATCCTACCCTCGAAATCACACATTGGTAACACTTAAATCCTTGATTAAAATATATATATAAGTGTGTATATGAATGCGTATTTACTATTAAGTATGTATATTTGCGTATGTATATTTTTAGTATGCTTTTGTTGATAGCCTATATCTAATTATGTGTATTATAGTTTATTTCTTTACTCCTGTTAAATACTTATTTTTGATTTCAATCGTCAAATCGATCGCCGTCACATTTTAATTGTAATATGTATCACGTGTTCCTTATAGGGCTATTTAGCCCTAGGAACTTTTCATAAATAAATACAAATACATTACTGTTGCGTTCTAAGAAAATATAAATTAAAATTTGTCACTTCATGTTTCCTTTTTCTTTCAAATATTATTTTTATAAAAGGTTCGGCTTGTTTACTGTCTGCAAGAATTTTGTATTAAGCTTCGACACTGCAATTATGTTATAACCATACATTTTAGGATAAGCAGCTTTACTTCAGTAAAGATTCTTTCGATTACTTCAGTATTCAAAACTGCAATTATGTTATAACCATAAGTTTTAGGTTGAGCAGCGTTACTTTAGTAAAAGTTTCGTTCAATCACTTCAGCATTCAAATTCTAAGTGTTTTGTAGTACGTAAAATCCAGAAGTTAAGGCTGTCATATAATTAGAAAATTTTAAAACTGGCCGTTTTATTATCGTAACATATTACCGGGTTAGTTGCAGCTGCCCGCATCTTTCTTGATCCGGGTACCTTTCTGTGCCAGTCAAATTCATTATAGAAATGGGAGTCGCCGATGGATCCCACTCTTATTTTCATTAGCCAATCGGAACATGTATAGTGACCCCACCAATGTACACTGAATCTTTAAGTTTCACCACCTCCGAACTTCGTCACTTGTCATTTTCATCTTCACAAACATTACATTTTCATCATTCAAATTGTTCACTATCGGTCTCGGAAATGGTCGTCCGAGCCGATCTTTCGGTCTTTGTCAAATTACAGATCTTTTCAAAATATAGCGTTCTTAACTCTATTTACATTTGAATCACTTGTATTATTTGTGTATGTAAATGGGGCGTTATTTCTCAAGTGCACCCACTCTAAAAGTGAAAGTTGTCCGATCTAAGTTCAACTTAGGCAAAGCGTTCTGCTATTGGATAGTAGTTTATGGGGAAAAAATGTTGTCATTCGGATAATATTGACTCTTCTAATAGCGATGAAAAAAAATGTTGTCCAGTACAGTTTCGATAGAGTTTTTCACGCCCTTTCGATTGGTGCTACGCATTTTTTCAAAAAATAAATATTTGACCTTCAAAAATGAAGGTCAAAAATAAATTTGACTTTTTTTCGAAATAAGACAGGTTTTTTTTTCTTTGGTCTTAACAGGAAGCTTAGGTTTCTTCCTATAAGACTATGTAGATTATAAATGGGATTCAAATTTTTAATTTATGAAAATAAGCGTTGAGTACTCCGGTACGCGCATGACGCTGCCGCTAGAGCCCCGCGGCGCACCGTGGTGCCTTCATGGTACTGTTTTTACGAAAACTAATAATATATGCTAGTATATTTGATCGCTCTCTGCATTTTACAGGTGGTGGAAAAAGAGGTTTCATGAATTAACTAAAATTAAAGCTTGGATATTTTTTTATGCTGATGTCTCCTCTTCCATCTGCCTTTCTTTCAGCCTTTCGTTTTTTTTAGTGACAGTTGTTTTCACTCTGTTTTCTACTTTTCGTTTCTTCTCTGTTGGGAAGTAGTCGCATTCCGTGGCTGAGGAAAATTTCTTCAATTAAAGTCTCCCATCTTCAGTAGGTATAAATGTATGGTATTGCAAAGTCCCTTTGATTGTCACTGCAGCACTGAATCTGCTTTTCAGATCTTCAGCAGTGGCTTCGTGATCTTCCTTGCTACTAAAAATTATTTCAGTTTCCTTGCAGTACTTCTTTGGCCACAGAAATAGGAATGAAGAATCTAGCATGCGAACTTTAGCGGAACATTGTAGGCTAAACCTTGCTGCATTTCGTTTAAAATTCGTCCCTATGCCATCACATGCTCCCTTACCATGAGCGGTAGGATGGTAATGCCACTCAGCTGGCATTCCGAAATCTACCTTATGAGCTAGGATATTAGCAATGAGCATGTGAGCATAGGGGTGAATGTTAAACGAAATGCAGCAAGGTTTAGCCTACAATGTTCCGCTGAAGATCGCATCCTAGAAGCTTCATCCTTATTTCAGTGGGCAAAGAAGTACTGCAAGGAAACTGAAATCATTTTTAGTAGCAAGGAAGATTACGAAGCCACTGCTGAAGATCTGAAAAGCAGATTCGGTGCTGCAGTGACAATCAAAGGGACTTTGCAATACCATGCATTTATACCTACCGAAGATGGGAGACTTCAATTGAAGAACTTTTCCTCAGCCACGGAATGCGACTACTTCCCAAAAGAGAAGAAACGAAAAGTAGAAAACATAGTGAAAACAACTGTTACTAAAAAAACAAAATGCTGAAAGAAAGGCAGATTAGAAGACTAGACATCAGCATAAAAAAATCTCCAAGCTTTAATTTTAGTTCATTCATGAAACCACTTTTTCGGCCCGACCACTTATTCAATAACTTGATTTTCCGAAATTCAACATTTTTTTCAGTGGTGGTTTTTGCCAAAAAAAATCAAGCATTCGTGAGCCCAAGAAAAGCTCAACACTACTTTCTATTTTGTTTTTTCCATGTTTGAGTTTTTAATTAGGGGTGGTTTTTTTGTACATAGTGGTGGTCTTTGACGATTTTGTTTGGTGCATTTGAGAACCCAATATAAGCCCAAAATTATGATGCACTTTGTTTTTTGCAGATTTTATTTTTGGCAAGAGGGTGGTTTTTTTTGCATTTAGGGGGTGGTTTTTTGAATTTTTGTTCGTGCATTCGAGAGTCCAAAATAAGAGAAAAATTGTGGTGTACTTTGTTTCTTCCTAGTTTGAGTTTTTACGTAGGGGGTAGTTTTATTTTCGGTAGGGGTAGTTTTCGGAAATTGGTTGTTGGCGCGTTCAAGAGCCCAAAAAAAGCCCAAAATTCTGTCTTCTTTGATTTTTAATTTTTTCGAATTTGTATGTAGTGGAGGTGCTGCGTTGAGTCAAGCCAGGACCTCCACTCCAAAATTTGAGTTTTCGAAAAAAGTAGTGGAGCCCAAAAATCGGCAATACAGCTCAAAAATAGCCAAAAATTCTGATACAAAAAAATTTGCGAATTTCGATTGTGGAGGTGCTAGCTTGATGGACCTAAGACTGATATGATTTCAAGATAAGCGAAACTTGAGGACTTCCGTTTCCCGCGTGAAAGTGTGTGATAGCGGTGAAAGTTTGATGCTGAGTTTTTCGGATAATTGTGGTGAAATTTGAGGTGAGTGGATTGTGGATGAGTATAGAAGGGTTCGTTTGTGAGGGATTGATTGAGAGATTAAAAGATTGACAAGGGAGTGAGGATATTTTTGGGGATAAAGACAGATTTGTGTGGAAGTTGAGGTTATGTGGCTTTGAGGTTTGTGACAGGGTGGGAGGACCAGGTTGGTCGTAGCAGGGCAGGGTAGAGAAGGAGAAAGGCAAGGCAGGTAGACGCGACGATAGATAGAGACAGAGAACGATAGAAGGCGGGAGAGTTTGAATTGGATTCATGGCTAGCGGAGCGAATGCCAGCAAGGAAAACAGGGATTTAGACCACGACGTTTTCAGTACACCGATAGGGGAGAACAAAGAACGGAGGGCAAGGGGGAAGTATAGGAAAACAGTAGAAAAGGATAGATTGAGGGCGAAGAGCGTGGGATCCATTGAGGCATTTATTAAAAGGAAGAGAGAGGAGAGGGGAAGCAGTGAGGACAAGGAAGATATAGAGTCAAGCTTGAAAAATCAAAAAATGTATAGATCGCCGCCGGAAAAACATAGTTTTGTAGAGAAGGATGAGAAAAATAAGGGGACAGATAGAGAAAGAGCTGAGGCTAAAGATCCGTTGGAAAAGGAAAGATTGAAAGAAACGCGCGAAATGATGATAGAAGTAATGGGGATGTATGAAGAAAAGCAGGAGAAACGGGTAGAGGAAATAAGGAAAGAAATTAGGCAGGAAATGGCCGAAATTAGGAAAGAAATGAGGAAATGGGAAGAAGTCAGGGAAAAGCTAGAGAAAAGGATGCAGACGTTGGAGCAAAGACTAGAAAAGAAGGAAGAGCCTAATAAAAAGGTAGACGAGTTGGAAGGCAGAATAAAAAAAATAGAAAGCGCAAACCGTGAGTCTGGAGGTGGGGAGAGTCGGAATAAGGAGAAGGAAAGGTTGAGAAAGATAGAGCAAAGGCTCGAAAAGAAAGAGGAGGAGAATATAGGAGAAAAAAGAAGGAGTATACTGAGTTGTGTGATAAAAAAAAGAGGAGGAAAATAAAAGGTTTGAAGAAGAAGCGGAGAAGGCTAGGATGGAAGAAGAGGTTTGGAAGGTGGTAAATAGAGAGAGACGAAGAAGGAAAAGAGTAAACCAGGATATTGAGATGGTAGAATGGAAAAAATATTTTATGGAATTACTAGGAGGGGTAGAGAGCAAAGTTAGGAAAGGGGGAGAAGATGGTATGGAAACAGATGAGGAGGAGGACATTACAAGGGAAGAAATAGACAAGGTATTAGGGATGATGAAAGATGGAAAGGCACCTGGTATAGATGAGATTCCAAATGAAGTATAAAAATATGGGGGGACAGAATTAAAGGAATGGGCATGGATAATGTGCAATAGAGTATGGAGAGGAGAGGGGTGACCAGAGTTATGGAAAGAAGGAGTATTGATACCAATAGTGAAGAAAGGCAAAGGGGAGGAGGTTAAAGATTATAGGGGAGTGACACTAATGCCAACACTGTATAAAGTATATGTGACTGTTCTATCGGAGAGGTTAAAAAAAGAAGTTGTGGAGAAAAAGATAGAGCCACCGAATCAGACAGGGTTTAGAAAAGGGATGGGGGTGATGGACAATATATATGTTCTGAACTATTTAGTAAATAAGAGGATTAAAAGGGAGAAAGGGGCAATGGTAGCAGTATTCGTGGACTTGAAGGCGGCGTTTGACTCATTAGACCGTGGCGAGATAGAAAAAGTTATGGTGAAAAAGGGGATACGAGAGTGATTAATAAAGAGAGTATCGGAAATTTTTAGAGAGACAAAAAGCAAGGTAAAGGTAGGAGAGCAAGTAGGAGATAGTTTCTGGTTGGTGAGAGGAGTAAGGCAAGGATGTCCTCTGAGCCCACTTTTATTTAATATATTAATATCAGACTTGGAAGAAGAAATGAAGAGAAAAGGGTGGGGAGGAGTTAGGATAGGGAACGAAAAGATATATACACTGGCATACGCAGACGATATAGTGTTGATGGCAGAGGATGAAGAAGGGATGGCGGGCTTAATTACAGGATTAGAGAAATACTTAGATGGAAAAAAGTTGAATTTAAATGTAGAAAAGACAAAGATAATGAGGTTTCGGAAAGGAGGGGGAAGAAAGAAAGAATGGACGGGGAGATGGAAGGGAATAAAATTAGAAGAAGTGAAAGAGTTTAAGTATTTGGGATATAACTTGCAAGCAAATTGTGATCATAGAGCTCATATAAGAGAAAGGATAAAAAAAGCAGCAGGGGTAATGAAACAGATATGGGGAATAGGAAAAAGAAGGTTTAAAAAAAATTGGAGAAGGAGAATATGGTTATTTGATACGCTGGTATGGCCGGTATTAGGTGATGGAGCAGAGATATGGGGATGGAAAGAAAGGAAAGAGATTGAGAGTTTACAAGAAAGGTATATAAGGTGGACGCTAGGGGTAGACTGGAGGACACCGGGATATATGGTGAGAGAAGAAGCGCAAAGGGATAAATTAAGTACTAGAGCGGGAAAGAGGGCCTGGAATTTTGAGACGAAGCTGAGGGAGGGAAAGGGAGGGGAGTTAGCGAGAAAGTGTTTGATGGAGGTAGAGGGGAGGAGAGGGAGGGCGATGGAATTAACGAGATGGGAAGAAGAAAGGAGGGAGTTCTTTAAGGATAGAGGTATAGAAGACGAGACTGGAGTCAACTATGAAGAAGTAGAACAAAAGGATAGGGAAAGACAATTAATAGAAAGATGGGGGATGATTGAGGAATTAAAAATATAATAAATGGTATAAGATGATAAAAAAGGAAGGAGTACCAAAGTATTTAGAAAAGGGATGGGGAGAGATAGTGATGCATGTCGATCATTTTTGGAAAAAATCGAGATTTGCTTAAAACATAGTTAGATGGAATTGAAATGTAATGGAGATCAATAATTTGTAATGAAAAAAAGTCGATCGAGACGAGACGATCATCTCGACTTAAGTGATCGTTTGTCTCGATGTGATGAGTGTGGTGTTCAAGGTTTTAATTTAATCTGCCGAGATTTTGGAAAATTTTTTAAAAAATCGACATGCATCACTAGGGAGAGAAAAGATGGACCAGAATAGCAAGATTTAGATTGGGAAACGAGGTAAGGACAGGTATGTATTGGGATAAGAAAGAGAACAGGAAGTGCAGAATCTGTGAATGGGAAGAGGAAACATGGGAGCATATATGGGAAGGATGTAGGAGAGGAATGGAAGATAAAGGAAGCTGGCAAGAGAATGTGGTGAAGATTCTAGGGGAGGATGGTTTGGGGGAAGAGTGGATGAAGGAGTTAGAGGGTGCTAGGGGAGCAAATGAGAAAGAATGAAGGAATGGATGGAAAAAATGGCAAAATGGAGTTACAAGAGAAGTGAAAGGAAACGGAAACGGAAGTCCTTTAAATTAAAAGCGTAAGGATTTGTAAGTAATGGTTATGTAATAGCATAAGTAAATTAAGTTGCGTTTGCGTTATCGCTCTCTCTCTCTCTCTCTCGCTTGCACTCTCGCTTTCGATCGCTCGCTCACTCGTTCGCTAACACGTCCCAAATTGCGCTATCGTCAAAAAATAGAAATAAGGATATAGATATAAGATTTTCTGTAATTAGGTGTAAATAACTGTAAATAGTAAGGATAAGATTTTATAAAACATGTAGAAGGAAGTGTTGTAAGAAATGGAAGTCATGTAAACCCTTAGGGGACACATTATGAATAAAGAAGATAAGCGAAACTTGAAACCGCAAGTTGCATTAGTAAATGACATAAGAATAATAAAACCTATCCGAAAATTGAGATTTCTATATAAGGTATATTTATACGGATGACGAACCGGTAAAAACATTTCATTTATCGTTTTGAAAATTGTAGATAATTTTATAATCATATGTTACTTACAATTGTACACTTCAATTTTACTTTAATTATTAGAATTGCATAAAAAATTATATTTACAATGAGATCAACAGAAAATCGAAAAACGTTTATTGTATCGGGAGTTACTAATATTTTTGAAAAATTAATTATTAAAAAGATTCAAAATTCACTGTAATAACAAATTTCAAAATCCAATACTCGTGAACGTACTTAAAAACTTATGCGACTGTTAGTTGAAAAATACTAAAATACGTTGAATCATTATAGGTAAATACATTTTTTTCAAATAAAATTAGATTAAGATTAAGATAATTAAAAAGATAATTAAAACAAGTGTAATGCAATTGCATTATTCCAGAAGTAATTATTTTGTGAATAATTCAGTTCTTATTTTATTTTAATCTAAGAGTAACATACATATAGAAGAGAACTGGAAAAGTTTGGGAAGGCTATGTAGCGCGCGCTTTCTTGCTCTAGTTTTAGTAAAAACTGTTTAATTGTTGCCAATTACAGAAAAAACAAACTTTTTGTAAGACATAAGTAATATAAAAATCAGTTTATTCAAGAGAGTGTTACATTGTGCGTGTGTACAAGAGTATGGTCGGACGGAAACTGAAACTTCGTGCTCACAAGCGCCTCCTATATTCAAGTTTGAGAGCTAGATTTGAATTGCTCACAGTTCGGCCGTCCTGACTGAAGTTCGACTCGAACTTTGTGAATAATAAAGATATGGGTTACATAAGCCATAGAGAATATCGGTGTTTACATCAGAAAATTATTGAATATGTATTAAACTTAATCGTCAGAACGCCAGGGCCTCATATTACAAGCATAACATAATCTCCGCATTCGTATTTGTTAGGTTCTTTACGCTTGTGGTCAAAATATTGTTTATTATATTGCTGATTTTTCTTAATTTTTTCTTCAGCAATATCTCTTAATTTCTCAAGATCTCTAGTTTTATTGTCAAGTCGAGCTTGTTCCAAATTTTCGGCCACCACATCGACAATTTTACCGTGTTGGTTCATACCAAATAGAAGTTTACTAGGCGTTTCTCCTGTCGATTTGTTGACAGTGTTATTGAGAGCAAACTCGACTTCAGGAAGTGCTTTGTACCAATGTTTATTACACGTAGGGTCAGACAATTTCGCAAGCATCGGGCCTAAAACTCGGTTGACCCTTTCGACTTGGCCATTCGCCTTAGGGGAGGCCGTTGCAATTAACACTTGTTCTACATTCTTGTGAGATAAGTAAGATTTGAATTCTTCTGACGTGAAGCATGACCCGCGATCGGATACAATAGTTTTAGGTCTGCTATAGTTTCTGAAATGCTCTTCGAGGGCATTTATGGCTTCCTTCGAGTCTGTGGTCTTGACGGCATAAAGTTTTACAAATTTCGTAAATCCGTCGATTACTAAAAGAGCGTGTTGTTTAGCGTGAAGTTTTTTATCGACTGGGCCATAGTGGTCTATGTGAAACGTGGAAAACGGAACGTTTCCTTTCGGAATAGGGTTAAGAAATCCCTGTTTTTTGCCAGTAATCGGAGAGAAAGCAATACACTTAAGACAGTTACTGATATAATGCTTAACTTTCGCTGAAAGATTTGGAAACCAATAATTATTTAAAATTGCATTCGACGTTTTCTCGCTCGCTAAGTGCCCTAAGTCATCGTGATATTTGTGAAGCACATGATTTTCCATCCCCTCCGGGACATAAAAAAGAAGCTCGGCACCTCGTTTGCGATACAGAATACCATTTCTCATTTCGTAAAACTTATCTTGAGATTTCTCAAGATTGTTACGCAATTCGCGAATTTTTGAGTCTCGATTTTGACTCATAATTAAGTTTGATTCGAACGAGTTTTCTTCGACGACCATGACGTTACGGCTAAATGCGTCGACGTGAGCCATTTTTGTGCCAGATCTGTGTTCTATAATTTTATCGTACATCTCTAATTCTAACGCCCATCTTGAAATCTTGTCATTGATGTCTTTTTTGTCTAGCGCTAATTTAAGGGAATTACAGTCGGTCAGAATTTTAAATTTGACACCCTGCAAATATACTTAAAAAAATCGGAGAGCGTAGACAATCGCGAGTGTTTCCAGCTCGAAGCTGTGAAGCCTACTTTCGCAATCTGAGGTTCTTTTCGAGAAGTAAAAGATCGGATGTAATTGTTTGTCAGCTTTTCGTTGGAGCAACACTGCTCCGAAACCCAATTTGCTAGCGTCACAGTGTATTTCCGTCTCGTCCTTCGGATTGTAAATACTCAGAACCGGAGCTGATATCAGTTTTTCTTTTAAAGTTTCAAATGTTTTGAGATGTATCTCAGCAAACTTAAAAGAAGTATCTTTACGAAGTAAGTCATATAGTGGTTTTGACCTATGACCTATGACCCGAGGACCGAACGCGTCCTCGGGTTGCGGATAGAGGGTTCCTGTACCAAGGGTTTCTGCTGAATATGGTTACAATAATTAATACGCAGTCGCGGACAATTTTCCAGGGATGGTCCCGAAGGAATAACTCCTAAGCGGAGGCGTAACAACCGTGCCGAAAGCTGAATAGCACCTGGGTTAGGTGTCTCAAACGGTGACTCTGGGATACCGGGCGACCTCTCAGAGTATGCAGCCTTAGCCTTGCACGCGGGGCTCTACAAGGACGGACTAACCCTTTCCCTAGCTGCTCGTGGGAACAACAATGAAACCACCAAAACAACAAAATGTTGTAGATGCGGTTCAAGACAATGGGTCGGCAAACAATGCCGATCAGCCTAGAGTTCGGGGTGCTGAAAATAATTTAGATGGAAACACGACGACGAACCGGCGAAGCGCCCACATTGAGTGGACGGATCGACTCAGGGATGACGTGCTAGACTGCTACGATCCCTGCTATTATCCCTGTTCGCGGAGGCTTTATGGCGCGTATGCACACTCTGTG
>CAKNYM010030389.1:1538-12293 GCA_932195095.1 Andricus curvator
TAAAAAAGATCAATTATCAATCAAACAGTTAATTTTTCTTCCAAAAAAGATACATTTTCAACAAAAAATAGAATAGTTAAATTTCCTGTTCAAAAAAACTATATTCTAACAACAAAAAACAAATTTTCAAAAAAATAGTTAAATTTTCAACCATGAAGATTAATTTTCTACAAAAAAATACGAATTTTAAACACAATATATGAATTTGCAACGAAGTTGTTGAATTTTTAACTGAAAATTATAAAATTTTAACCAATAGTTTGATTTCACAAAAAAAGAGAAGAATTTTCAACAAAAAATAGAATAGTTCAACTTTAAGTTAAACAAATTAATTTTTAATTAATTTTGAAAAAGGATTTTCAATCAAACAGTACAATTTTCAAACAATGTGATGAATTTTCAACTAAAATGATGAATCTTCAACTGGAATAATTGAATTTTATACCAAAAAGGTGCGCAAAATTTTAACCAAATATTTCAATTTTTAAATAAAAAAGATCAATTATCAATCAAACAGTTAATTTTTCTTCCAAAAATAGTATATTACGACCCAAGGCCAGAAAGTTGGATTTCCGGGCGTATGTGATATGAAGGCCGAGGCGAAGCCGAGGCCTCATATCACGCACGCCAGGGCATCCAATATTTCTGGCTGTGTGTCGTATACTATTTTTCTTCATCCCCAGCCGAAAGTACGTTTAATAATTAACGCTAATTAATAAAATGCGTTGTCGGCTGCTAGCTCGGATGCTTTTTCTTTCGTGGCCTGCATCAGCACGCGCGCCACCTCGCGTAGCGCCGCTGCTGCTCTCGGGTCAGCTGAGCGGATGCATGGGATTCGGTCGCCCGCCCGACTTTTGCAAAGTCGAGGCGGAGCCGAGGTTTTGCTGGTTGGGGCGGGTATCAAAAACACATTATTTTTTATGTTTTCTTAATACTTCTTCCTCGTCCGCCAAACGAGGAAGAACCATTTTTGAGGTCTTGTGCCGTCTTTTCATGCACAAAAATCGCAACGACGCTAATCGATCGTTTTTGAGGTTGAACACACCGACGGTCTATTTTTTCCATTCACCTGTCAAGATAAATATTTTTCAGAGGCTAAGTACACAATAACACAATACTGAGCGTTGCTATGTCAGGTTGCTACGTCAGCGAGCCACAAAAATCTCGCAGCCAATCAGAGGTCGCGTTAACTCTAGCGGCCGCAAAAGCCACTGTTCCCGGACGGAAATGCGGCCGGGAAGACGTACTTTCGGCTAGGGGATGAAGAAAAGATACATTTTTAACCAAAAATAGAATAGCTAAATTTCCTGTTTAAAAAAACTAATTTCTAACAACAAAAAAACAAATTTTCAAAAAAATAATTAAATTTTCAACCATAAAGATTAATTTTCTACAAAATAATACGAATTTTAAACACAATATATGAATTTGCAACCAAGTTGTTAAAATTATAACTGAAAATGATACATTTTTAAAAAATAGTTTGATTTCACAAAAAAAAGGGAAAGAATTTTCAACAAAAAATAGAATAGTTAAACTTTAAGTTAAACAAATTAATTTTTAACAGACAAAAAAAGGATTTTCAATCAAACAGTTCAATTTTCAAACAATGTGATGAATTTTCAACTAAAATGATGAATCTTCAACTGGAATAATTGAATTTTATACCAAAAAGGTGCACAAAATTTTAACCCAATATTTCAATTTTTAAATAAAAAAGATCAATTATCAATGAAACAGTTAATTTTTATTTCAAAAAAGATACATTTTAAACCAAAAATAGAATAGTTAAATTTCCTGTTCAAAAAGACTGATTTCTAAGAACAAAAAAACGAATTTTCAAAAAAATAGTTAAATTTTCAACCATGAAGATTAATTTTCTACAAAAAAATACGAATTTTAAACACAATATATGAATTTGCAAACAAGCTGTTGAATTTTTAACTGAAAATTATAAAATTTTAACCAATAATTTGATTTTACAAAAAAAAATAGAGAAGAATTTTCAACAAAAAATAGAATAGTTAAACTTTAAGTTAAACAAATTAATTTTTAATTAATTTTGATAAAGGATTTTCAATCAAACAGCTCAATTTTCAACCAATGTGATGAATTTTCAACTAAAATGATGAATCTTCAACTGGAATAGTTGAATTTTATACCAAAAAGGTGCACAAAATTTTAAACAAATATTTTAATTTTCAAATAAAAAAGATCAATTATCAATCAAACAGTTAATTTTTCTTCCAAAAACATACATTTTTAACCAAAAATAGAATAGTTAAATTTCCTGTTCAAAAAAACTAATTTCTAATAACAAAAAAACGAATTTTCAAAAAAAAATAGTTAAATCTTCAACTGGAATAGTTAAATTTTCATTTAGAAAAATTGATTTTCAACAAGATCGTTAAATTTTCAATCAGAGATGAATTTTCAATAGAAATGATGAATCTGCAACGAAAAGAATTAATTTTTAACAAAAGAGTTAACACTTTTAACGAAGGAGTTAAATTTACAACTAAAAAAGATGAATTCGCAACGAACAATGTAATATAATTGAAATTACAACCAAAAAAAATTTTCAAGGAAAAATATGAATTTTCAACCAAGAAGATTAATTTTCGAACAAAAAGGACGAATATTCAATAAAACACAGGAAGTTATTATTTACTTTATTCTTCATGGTTTTTTCTTCTTTGTCATTCACCTTAATGAAAATTCATTTCCCATACCAAAATTAAGCAAATAATAAATTAGGCAAAATTAAGCAAAAATAAAATATAGTTCACTTCGTTCACGAAAACTACCCTTTATAGGTTAGGTTTGTCAATTTTAACAAAAACTTTTATTCAATTTATTTATCTCTATGAGCGATTTAAATAAATAGTATATTACGACCCAAGGCCAGAAAGTTGGATTTCCGGGCGTGTGTGATATGAAGGCCGAGGCGAAGCCGAGGCCTCATATCACGCACGCCAAGGCATCCAATATTTCTGGCTGTGTGTCGTATACTATTTTTCTTCATCCCTAGCCGAAAGTACGTTTAATAATTAATGCTAATTAATAAAATTTGTTGTCGGCTGCTAGCTCGGATGCTTTTTCTTTCGTGGCCTGCATCAGCACGCGCGCCACCTCGCGTAGCGCCGCTGCTGCTCTCGGGTCAGCTGAGCGGATGCATGGGATTCGGTCGCCCGCCCGACTTTTGCAAAGCCGAGGCGGAGCCGAGGTTTTGCTGGTCGGGGCGGGTATCAAAAACGCATATATTTTATTTTTTATGTTTTCTTAATACTTCTTCCTCGTCCGTCAGACGAGGAAGAACCATTTTGGAGTTCTTGTGCCGTCTTTTCATGAACAAAAATCGCAACGACGCTAATCGATCATTTTTGAGGTTGAACACACCGACGGTCTCTTTTTTCCCTTCACCTGTCAAGATAAATATTTTTCAGAGGCTAAGTACACAATAACCCAATACTGAGCGTTGCTATGTCAGGTTGCTACGTCAGCTAGCCACAAAAATCTCGCAGCCAATCAGAGATCGCGTTCACTCTAGAAGGCCGCAAAATGCACTGTTCCCGGACAGAAATGCGGCCGGGAAGACGTACTTTCGGCTAGGGGATGAAGAAAAGTTCATTGTACTCATTGTATTCATAGTTTGATTTAATATAGAAAATAATATAAAATGGCCGCGTTGTTAAATATAAGAAAATTTGAAAGAGAATCTAATTTTTTTTGAAAATATAGTTCAATATGTAACTGTTAATTTAAAATTAATTTTTTGGAATTTTGTGTTTTTTCTTTCGCTTCAGATATCAGTTGTAATTTTGATTCAATTTTCAGCATTCACTACTTATTTTGTCCTTAAAAAGATTTTTCACGATTCTGTTTGTGAGAGTTTCATTAAAATTATGCTAGCGAATTATTATAAAAAAGTTTATCATCAATTTCTTTCGTAAAATTGTAACTTGTGTGAAACTGATATATTTTAATAAAACTCCCAGTATAAAAAATATTGTAGATAATATTTTCAGGAACAAATATATTTCAATTTTTATTTAAAGCGAAAGAAAAAATCCACCGCTTATAGATTCTTTTTGAAACTTTCATATATTTACCAATGCAATGTGGCTATTTTCCTCCATTTTATAAAGCACTCTTAATATTAATTTCATAAAGCATATCCTTAGATAAATATTTTCAATTAAAATTTCAATTTGTATTTACTCTGAAAAAATATTTGTTAAATTATCACTCTTTAAAAAAAAATTTTGCTGGGACTTTTTTAAACTTTTTAGTCATGACCTTAAAATATTATTAAATATTTGAAATTTAGAAACTTGTTCCAGGCCATGAACGTGTGGAAGTGGATTCGGTAAGATGGATTTTTCACAACACATGCAATCAGACTCAGTAAGGATGGATGAATTTGTTATGACAAAAATATTTAATATTTATATCTGTTGATACGTTCTAAGTTCCATAATAAATTATTTCTGAATTTAAATTGTTTTATTGTTTTTAAATACTTGTATTAAAATATTGTTTGATTATTTATTAGCAGAAATATTTTTTAAGTACATTTATGTATTATTTTAAACTTTTTTCAAACACTTTACTCTTTCTGGATCAAAATAATGAAATAATAGGAAAACATTTTTTTATAAACACATACTTCATTGAAAATTATTTTTAAACTATTTTCAGGAAGTGGAATTTATAAAGAAAACAAAAATGTAACTACAAGTGATTTTTTAACAATTTATGTATTTGTTGAAAAAAATCCTGTTATTTCATTATTTTAATTAGGAAATAAATAAAATCAATATTAAGCAATTCGAATTTTCTGCCAAAAGTTTCCATGCAAAACTGCCGAACAAGAAAATCCAACTATTTTTTATAGAGCTAATTCTTTTTGGTTGATTACTCTTCTACTACTCATCTTTCTTGGTTAAAAAATGTATTATTTAGTTGCAAATTTAATTATTTTGATGAAAATGCAACAGTTTTGTTAAAGTCGTCCCTTTTGGTTGAAAATTCAATTGTTTTATTAAAAATTCGTATTTTTGGGTTGAAAATTCAACTCTTTGGTTAAAATTACCTTTTTTGTTGAAAATTTAATAATTTTGTGGACATTTTTTTTATTGTTGACTGAAAAATTTTTCTTGGATAAAAATGTAACTCTTTTGTTGAAAAACCATCTCTTTAGGTAGAAATTTTTTCTTCTACGGTTAAAAATTAATTTTATTGAAAATTTGAAAATTTATTGAAACGTTATCCTTTTAAGTCAATATTTTTACATCGAAAATTCAACTGACTTGGTTTAAATTTCAGATTTTTGGGCTGCAAGTTCAACTATTTTGGTAGAAAATTCAAATATTGGTTGAAATTTTGTTTCCTTCTTGATTGAAAAATCTTTCTTGTTTGAAAATTCAAAAAATTGAAAAATTAAGTAAAAATTGCATCTTTTTTAGTCAAATTTAACTGCTCTTGATTTGAAATTAACAAATTTCTTGGCAGGTATTTCAATTATTACATTTTTTTTATAAATTCATTTTTTTGTTTGAAAATTGAACTAATCTATGTTTAGTTCAAATTTTTTTTAGATGAAAATTAAACTGTTCAGTAGAATGTTTAACTACTTTGTTAAAAAAAGATTTGTTTTGTTCAAGATTCATCATTTTAGTTGAAAATTCATCTCTTCAGTGGAAAATTTAACTATTTTGTTAAAAATTTTTTTTATTTATAAATTATTATCCACTAGGATTCTAAACCAGGTCTTCAAAATAACTTCAAATTAAGAAATTCATGACTGAACGCTTTCATTCAATTTCAAATCCCATTCAAATTTTTCAGTCTAAAATATTCCAGTTGTAACTCATTCAATTTTTTATTTTTTTATTTCAAAAAACATTTTTTTTAATATTCAACAATATTTGACTGTTTATTTAAAATAACCAATCATGAATACTACTAAGTGAAAGTGTTAAATTTTGATTTACAAATAACAATTGAAGATAGATTAATTTATAAAAAATCGACTTTTTAATTTAGACTTTTTTAGATTTCGAACAAGATATTCAGAAAGTTGTTAAGAATTTTGAAAGGTTTCACAAAAACGAAAATAAAATCTTAAGATTCATAGAAATATTGTAAATAATTTTTTATTTTGGAAAATCAAATTCAAGATACTACTTAAAAAGATTTCCAACGATTTCAGAAATGTTTGTAAAAGAATCGGGACGATTTAAAGGCAAATTATTTAATTTTGCAGGATTTCACAAATGTTTAAGCTAATGTCGATTTTTGAAGATTTCGAAACCAAATTTTTAAAAATTAATTTTAAGTCGATGTTCAAAAATGTGTCAAAATCATTGTCAAGATATAAATGACGATTGAAACAATCATTAATTTGAATTCCCTGAATTACTGAGAATATATTAATTCCTTGAATTCTCTGAAATCCTTGAATTCTCTTCATTCCCCAAAACCATTAAATATTATAAATTTCTGGAATATTCTGAATTCCTTGGTTTCTCGCAATATTTTGAATTCCAGAAATTCTTTGAATTCCCTAAGCGGTTCGAAATCCTTCAAATTTTATAATTTTTTAAGAATTCTTCAAACGCTCTGAAATCCTAGAAATCCTCTTATTTCCCTAAAATTCTTCAATATTCCCAGAATTTCTCGAACATTATTAATTTTTTGACTTCTCTAATTTTCTGAATTTCTTGAATACTCTGAATTTCCTGAAATTTCTGAATTCATGAAAATCTCAGAATTCCTTGAATATTTAAGAGTTCTCTGAATTCCCTGAATTCCCTAAATGCTCTGAAATCCTTAAAATTATCTTGGTTCCCCAAATTCCTGGAATGTTCTGAATCTTTGAATTCCTTAAATTCCTGGAATATTCTGAATTCTTTGCACGCTCTGAAATCCCAGAAATTCTCTTATTTCCCTAATATCCTTCAATATTTCCAGAATTTCTCGAATATTATAAATTTCCTGACTTGTCTGAATTCCCTGAATTCTCTGAATTTCCTAAAATTTCTGAATTCTCTGAATTCCTTGAATTCCCTAAATGCTCTGCAATCCCTGAAATTATCTTGAGTCCCTAAATTCCTTGAATATTCTGAATCTTCTGATATCCCTGAATATTCTTAATTTCCTGAATTCCTAAAAATCTGCTGAATTCCTGGACTATTCTGAATTCCTGAAATTCTTTGAATTCCGTAAGCCTTCTGAAATCCCTCAAATTCTGTGAATTTCTCGAAGACCTTGAATTCTCTGAATTCCCGAAAATATCTTAATTCCTTTAATTGTCTTAAATCCTTGACTTCTTTGAAGTCCCTGATTTCTTGGAATATTCTGGATTCTTCAAACGCTCTGATATTCCAGAAATTCTCTTATTTCCCTAAAATTCTTCAATATTCCCAGAATTTCTCGAACATTATTAATTTTTTGAGTTCTCTAATTTTCTGAATTTCTTGAATACTCTGAATTTCCTGAAATTTCTGAATTCATGAAAATCTCAGAATTCCTTGAATACTTAGAGTTCTCTGAATTCTCTGAATTCTCTAAATGCTCTGAAATCCTTAAAATTATCTTGATTCCTTAAATTCCTTGAATGTTCTGAATCTTTGAATTCTTTAAATTCCTGGAATATTCTAAATTATTTGAAGGATCTGAAATCCCAGAAACTCTCTTATTTCCCTAAAGTCCTTCAATATTCCTAGAATTTCTCGAATATTATAAATTTTCTGACTTCTCTCAATTCCCTGAATTCTCTGAATTTCCTGAAATTTCTGAATTTCTTGAATTCCCTAAATGCTCTGCAATCCCTGAAATTATCTTGAGTCCCTAAATTCCTTGAATATTATGAATCTTCTGATATCCCTGAATATTCTTAATTCCCTGAATTCCTAAAAATCTGCTGAATTCCTGGACTATTCTGAATTCTTGAAATTCTCGGAATTCCGTAAGGCTTCTGAAATCCCTCAAATTCTGTGAATTTCCTGAAGACCTTGAATTCTCTAAATTCCTGAAAATAACGTAATTCCTTGAATTCTCAGAAATCCTTGACTTCTTTCAAGTCCCTTATTTCTGGGAATATTCTAAATTCTTTGAACGATCTGAAATCCCAGAAATTCTCTTATTTCCCGAAAGTCCTTCAATATTCCTAGAATTTTCGAATATTATAAATTTTCTGAATTCACTGAATTCCCAAATTTCCTGAATTCTCTGAATTTCCTGAAATTTCTGAATTCTCTGAATTCCTTGAAATTATCTTGAGTCCCTAAATTCCTTGAATATTCTGAATCTTCTGATCTCTTTGAATATTCTTAATTCCCTGAATTCCTGAGATCTCCTGAATTCTTGGACTATTCTGAATTCCTGAAATTCTTTGAATTCCGTAAGTCTTCTGAAATCCCTAAAATTCTCTGAATTTCCTGAAGACCTTGAATTCTCTGAATTCCGGAAAAGACCTGAATTCCTTGAGTAATCTGAATTCCTTAAATAATCTGAATTCCTTGAGTTCTTTAAAATCTCTGAATTCCTGGAATATTCTGAATGTCCTTAAATATTCGGAATTCCCAGAATTTTTCGAATATTATAAATTTTCTGAATGCTTTGAATTCCTGAATTCTATGAATTCACAAAAATCTCTGACCTTGAATACTCTGAGTTCTATGAATTCCTTCATAGCCTAAATTTTCTGAAATCCCTGAAATTCTCTTGAGTCCTTGAACACGTTGAATATCCTGAATTCCTGAAATTCGTTTAATTCTCTAAATCTCCTAAATACCTTCAATTCTTCTGAATTCCTTAAATTTGCTGAATTCTTTAAATTCCTTCATTTCCTAAATGCTTTGAATTTCTCCGAATTCCCTGTTATCCTTGAATATTATGAATTCCCTGCATTCCTAGAATATTTCAAATTACTTCAAATTACTAACGGCCATGCCACGCTGAAAAAACCAGTTCTCGTCAGATCACTGAAGTTAAGCAGCGTTGGGCGCGGTTAGTACGTAGATGGGTGACCATTCCGAGAATACTGTGTGCTGTTGGCATATTATGGGTGTGGTGAGCCCAAACCTGTAATTATTTATAACTACAAGAAAACTATCCACCTAGAAACACTACTTGAATCGGGTAGTGTCACGCCTACCCTGAAATGGAAATGGCTTAATGGTATACTAAAATTCTTCGAATTATTTAAATACTCTGAATTCCTTCAAATCTTCTGAATTCTTCGAATTCCCTGCATTCATAGAATTTCTTGAATTCCTTCGATTATTTTAAATATAAGTTTCTCGAATTCATAGAGCACTCAGAATTCTGCAAACTCCAAACAAGGAGGGAATTCAGATAAATCAGATATATCTGGGAAAGCGGAGAAATTCAGAAGATTGTAAGGAAGTTAAAGGAATTTAAAAGGATTCAAAAAAATTTGAGAGAATTCCAAGCAATAATTTTGAGGTAGCTTTCTTATTTTCCCATTCTATATTAATTTGTAAAAAAATAAAAAAATGTTGCCTGAAAAATAAATGCCTCTAAAATTATTTAAAAAATAATAATATTCCTAGCATATTCTTAATTTATTGAATAAAAAAATCTTAGGATATTAAATCATCAGAAATAGAGAATAAGAAAAATGAAAATTATAAAAATAGGAATACGAAAAAATTACAAGAAATGATATTTTTTTAAATAAAAAAATGTGTAAAATTTTTTCTATTACAAATGATTTTATGCGAGATTTAAGGAAAGCAATGTCCCTTCAACAATTCCTTGTATTGGTCCAAACATTGAATTGAGCAATGGAATAAATATATATATATATATATATATATATATATATATAATCCATTAATTTATATTAACATTAAGGTAAGAAATAAAAATCAGTTGTAGACTCTACAGTGGCGTACAGTTTATTCGACATCATTCTCGTATTTACACTCATCGTAAAACATAATAATAATAATAATAATAATGATAATATATTACTACTTAAGAAATAATTACACAGACTTTTAATATTAATCAACGAGAATACGAATTAATAAGCGCGTAATGTACTTCAACTTGTCGCTTGTCTAATGCTGAGTGTAATCACGTATTTCCTATATGTATTTTTATGTAAGTGTGTGTGCTGTGTAATGTGTATTTTTGGTCTGAGTATGGAATTATTACGAATGTATTTGTAATCAGAGCGATATTTACACAGGATATGAGCAATCTACTCTGCGTGATATGGATGAGGCTGAGGTGATTCTCCATCGAAAAGTGCCATTTTTAAACGCTTGCACTTAGCTCTACGATTTTTAAACCAAAATTGCACATTCTTCGTCTCCAGTCGAGGAAACTTTTGTCGATAGGGCATTCTGTTCAGCTCTTCTGTATACTTCAGGATTAACTGAAATTAAAAAAAAAAATTTAATTAAAAATCGTTATTTGAAATTATGAAAAAATGGGGAACAAAACCTGTATGTGTGGCAGTGGGGCCACACGCCAGAAGTGAAACGTTGATGGATTAACTTTGAAATTTTTCGCGAGGAATCATCATGAGTTTTGAGGAGATCGCATAGTAAGAGAGCGCAGAGAGAGAGAGAGAGAGAGAGAGAGCATATAAGGATTTGGTTAGCGTGGCAGTAGTGGGGATATAGAAGAAGAGTCTTCAGAGAAATTGCGAATCGCCGCTCAAAAGGGAGACGCAAATAGAGAGAGAAGGTATAGGAAGTTAATAATTCCTATACC
>CAKNYM010030391.1:0-20845 GCA_932195095.1 Andricus curvator
GATGACGTACACGTTCCAGTTGCGTCGGGATTGGTTGATTTTAAAGAGCCATGATCGTAGCTTCCGGAGCCTACAACTTCTCTCAATAATAGTACATGTAGGGATGTGGCGACCTCATCGCCCGAGAGCTCCGGCTCTTGCAGTCAGCCACGTTGCTTTGGGCTAACTCCCCAATGCAATGAATTATGCGGTCACGACACCAGTATCGCGCAATGCCACCCATGGTTCAGTTGGGAGTGGCAATAGGACCGAACCCAGGCGACGAACAGGCAATGGCTCCGGACAAACGCGAGAACATCGATTTAAATCGTCGGACCAACCTGCTGGCAAAGAAGTTCACCAGCGCGAAGAGGATTCATGCAGAGGTTACATGACCGTTGGGTCAATATGCACCCGGAATATGCTCATCAAACGCCTCAGAATTTAAGAGATCAGATATCCTTTTTGCAAAAAAACGGATATGAAGCTCTTTATCAAAAAGAAGAAGAGCAACATCCTCCAGCGAACAAGTTTTTCTCAGGATGGACAAATTAGCTGAAGCTAATACTGCTCTCCGCGATTTGCTCCCCGAAGATGTTAATCTCTGGAATCTGAACTGTGTAGTTTACGAGAAGGCGGTCTCCCTGCTTAGCGACAATAGAAGTAACGATACTTCAGTACGTCTGAGTAAGACTCGCGAGCGTATTGCACAGCTTCAGTTTAAAATTGAAACGGCATGCATCAAATGTTTAGTGCGTGATTAGCTACGTAACATCAAATAAAAAATTCATTTCAAAAGTTAGGGCACTTGCTCTAAACTTAAGGAAAGCAAATCACACGCTGAACAAGTGTAAACTGTTGACCATCAAGCGGTACTGGACGCAAAAAATAAGATTCCTTTCAACAGCGAAAGAGCGCCTTGAGCGGAGAGTAAAGTGGATTCAAGAAAATTCCACCTTTTCTACTCATCCTTCCCGCCTGTTCAATAAAACGTCATGTGCAGTTAAAAATCCGCCTAGTCGAGACAAGATTCAAGTCTTCTGGGAGCAAGTATATGGAGACACTTATCAGCTAAATGAAAACGCTTCAGATAAATCACTCTTTTGTAACTTTTTCCAAAGGCAAAGGTTACAAGGTCCAGAGGAAGAATGTCCACTAAAGACTGCTAAAGAAGTGAAGAAAATTATAGCTAGAACTAAGAACTTTTCAGCGCCAGAGCCAGAAAAAATCAACAACTTTTGGTGTAAGAAGTTCACTTCTACACACCAACATCTAGCACGTATATTTTCTACTTTCTTAAACGGAGAAAAACTTACCCCGCAGTGGCTAGTGGATGGACGCGCGGTGCTGATCCTTTAGACCGGAGATTTGTCAAGTCCAAAGAACTGCAGGTCCATAGCTTGTTTAAACACCAGCTACAAGCTATTCACAGGCATTCTCAAAGAGAGGCCTGGCAGGTTGCAAGGAGAACCTGTTAATAGACAGATGTATTACTCAGGACTCGATCAGGTATCGATGTAATCTGTCCATGGCTTGGATTGACTACCGCAAGGCATTCGATAACACGAACCACAGGCTACTTATCAAGCTTCTTGAGTGCCTGGAGGACTCTCTAAGGCCGATACTTTTTTGCATCTCCTTCGTGCCTCTATCTATTGTGCTCCGAGGCAAAAGCTCTGGATACCTATGTGGCCCGCCGAACAGAAGGCAATATAAGGCCAACCACCTTTTATACATGAACGACCTTAAACTCTTTTTTTCCTCAAAAGAGGACCTTAACATCTTTGTGGCCATGGTAAATAGGTAGACTAAAGCGATTGGCATGAGACTTCGACTGGTCAAGTGTGCCTGCCTCTACCTACACCAAGGAAGACTAGAAAGTAAATGATCGCGTGATGATCAGGAATTTCAACTCATAGGCGGAAATACGATTCAACATTTTGGTAATGGAGAAACATATACATATCTTGGAATACCACAAGCTAGACGTTTGGTACAGTAAAATGGAACTTCGATGAGTTGAAGCAACTTGAATTGGCTACACTACACTTGGCCTGGCATCAATAACACCTCTGGAGCTCAAAAGTCGTGTACAGGAAGCAGAACATTCTCTTCTACTAAGAGAACATGCTGACAAGCTTCTTCATGGTCAATTATACGTCATTTTACGTAGAGAAGAACTATCGATGAGTCTGTCCAACATGTTTCTCAAGTCTGCTGGATTGAGATCGGAGACTGAAGGATTTCTTTCTGCCTGTCAAGACGGCGTTATAGATACCTTAGTTTACCGCGAGCGCATAATGAATGTACCTGTAGGCGATAACAACTGCCGCGCGTGCAAGCAAGAGCCAGAAACACTTGGACATATTCTCAGTGTATGCTCAAAGTACGAATGCTACGGGTACATAGAGAGAAGCAATGCGGCTCTAAAAGTATTATATTACCATTTTAGGAACTTCTATGGTGTTGATATATTGCCCGTCTTGCCATACGCCTAGGGGGAACTCAAGTCCGTTGTGGAGAATTAACAGTGTCAGATCTACTAGAATTTCTCATTCTCCACCACTCAACGTATCAGTGCTACAAAGTCTGATATTGTCCTCCAAGATCTGAAGACGAAGATTATTTACGTGATTGAATTCTCGGCACCAGCCGATGGTAATTTCACGGTAAAGGAGGAAGAAAAACGGGCAAAATATCAAGCACTTCTTTTTGAGCTGAGCAGGCTCTACCAAGGCTTCAAAGTCCATCTTGTAGTTCTCATAATCGGCTCTCTTGGAGGTATGAAAGCTTCATTTATTAGCCAACTCAACAGAATCCCGGTTTGCCTGCATCAGGCTCAGTCCATCGCGAGCCGGATGCAAAATGCTGTTTTTCTGGGATCACTTCATCTGGTCCGTCAACACTGTCCCTCATAAAATTCTACAAATACTGGTAGCTTTAAAAAAGTATCCCATGTTGAAACTAACATCTCCAACTGTGCCGTCTGCCGCATACGGTCATCCATGACTAGAGACCGGACTCCTAGCAACAGTGTTTTACGAAGTCTCTTGCGTAAATTTCCTGCTCTTACTTACCTTCTGGGATAGAAGGACCAGGAGTGAATGACGTATACGTTCCGGTTGCGTCGGGATTGGTTGTTTCAAAGAACCATGATCGTAGCTTCCGGAGCCTACAACTTCTCATTGCAAAAAGAAAAAAAAATAACCCGTAGCTTCCTATTGATGAACTCCCTTTATAAGATGCGGATAACGAACACCTGATTGAAGCTGAAGGCATAGGTGATAGGAACAATGTACCTCAAGTACCGGATCCACTAAAACTACATCCGGACATTAATAACGTTGATATGAACAGTGAAATCCCAGAAAAATTACAGCACCTTCAGAGGAATTTTGGTCCTGCTTTACTAGAGTTTAGACATGTAAAACCAAAACAAAGGCATTCTCTGCCCAAGATTAACATTACAAAGGACCTGAGTTCACTAATAGAACACCTGAACAGCAAGGTTTTATGTATGCATTTGAACAAAACACAAACTGTGTTAGAGGGGCAAACTCTTGTATATTGTGCAGCTGTGGCAGTCGTAAGAACGTTGGGTTGCAACTACTAGGCCTACAAATGCAGTAGTTGCCCCAGGAAAAAGTCGAGATCCACCACTGAATATCAGCTTGGATATGGATGTCAGCAAAGTCAGGTGCACATTGGATCGATTGCAAGAAAGTAAGTAGAACCAGAAAGCTGATACACCATGTTACTAAAACCATCCACCCTCGGTACATCGAGTCATTGACACCAGCAATATTGGATGAGATTAGAGACTCCCAACGGCAGACACTTGATGTTCTTAATACTAGAATGCGTCGGTATAAGAAAAGTAGTGCAAGAAGGCAACAAAATCGAACCTTTCAGGCAGATGAAAGAAAGTTCTATCGCGAACCGAGTGTAAAGCTAAATAACCAGCAAGACACCGATGTCCCTCAATTGGAAGACATGACTAACTACTGGTCGGTGGTTTGGGAAAAACCGACAGAAGCAATTTAGACGCCGCGGAGTTACAACTAGAGAAAGCAAGAGCTTCAGATGTTTCAGCGGTTTTTATAGGGATGAGTAACTGAAAAGCTCCAGGTCCGGACATGGTGCACATCTTCTGGTACAAGTACGTGACGAGTGTGCATCCTGCGTTGGAAAGGTTGGTTTTATGCTCAAAGGTACTACGTATATGTTGCCTAAAAAACCAGATGCTTAAAATCCATCTGAATTTAGACCAATAGCCTGTCTTCCAACATTTTATAAATGCCTTACATCTATCATTGCAGATAAGGTATATTATCAGTGCAACAAGAATGACATCTTAACAGAGGAACAAAAAGGAAACAGCATGAGAAAACGTCAAAGAAACTTGCACATGGCATACATTGACTACAAGCAAGCGTTTCTTTCCGTATCACATTACTATTTGCTTGAAGTCGAGGAAAATATTTCCATCCTCAATTGTAACTAATTTTGGAGGAGAACTAAAGACGAACATTGTAAAAATATACTTCAAGCTAAAATAGTTGATTTAACAATATTTATTCAGAGTTTCATGTTTTTTCTTTCTTTTTAGGTAAAAGTTGTAATTCTGATTTAATCCTTATTTATTAGAGCTCATTTACAAAACTCTAAATAACTATCGTTAAATAATCAGTTTTAAGCTGAATTATATTTTTTTTCAAAATTCGCCTACAGCTCTTTTCCAACATTAATTACAATTTACAAAGGGAATATTTTACGTCAGGTTCGTGTGCTACGTTTCGCGTCAATACCGACACCATATTATTATATATAACTTTGTAGTGAAGCATGATTCAAAACAAGGAGAACAAATTTCCGCTTCCACTTGGTCAAAATACTTTCTGTTTCTAAAATTGGTACAAACTCCGTGATAATAGAATCACTTATCGAATATAATTTTGTACATCACGTAAATATGTTAATTAAACATTCTAGAGTCTCTTGGAATGAATATAAATTCAATTCATACTCATTTCGGACAAAGTCAAACACAGTTTGGGTAAAGTAGAAATTAAGATAGAAAATGGGTATTCGCGGAAAACTTGAAATAAACTTAAAACTATAGATATATTATATAATTACATTCACCAATAGAAGTATAAATGACAGCCAACATGGCGGTTCGAGTATAAATGATGTTCATTTTTTCCAATTATAGAAACAACTGATTAACGCTTTAGTGATAAATTTGGTTTTACAGTTGAACTATTAAATATTCATTATCTCATAAATTATAGGCTTCAAGCTTGTCCTTATAAGATAATTTTGTATCATAAATAAATTTCAAGGGGGAAAAAAACTATTTACCTAATTCGATAAAGTTGATGTCGCAAGCTATTGTATAATCTTTTACGCTCGAGGAAACGCGGTTTTTAACATATCGGACCATCTAAAGCTTCGAAAAACTGATAAAAGTTGTAGAAAATATGTTAAAAGAATATGTTAATAGAAAAGTAGCTTTCTAGAAGATATTAGCTGAAAGAGTTTATTTTTTAAGTTTTAAACTCAAACTGGACACCTTCCTGACATTACTTATTATTCGTTCACTTTACGAAGGTCACTCCAAAACAGCTGTACATTTTTGTAATTAACTTATGAAAAAAAATCGCAAACAAACACAAAGTATCCTTCGCCAAAATATGACAACGGATTTTTTCGTGTCACTCTGTTGTTGTTTGACTTTCGATGTCGGCATCTTTGGCTTGAATTGTTTGGAAAATTTCAACAAATGCAATCGAATAATAGTTAGAAGTGACAATATTGAAACCTATTAGTTGAAAAAATAATCCTGGAAGACCGGTGAATGGTATTGTGGGTGTGAGAACACAGCGGGATACCATAGATCCTGAGTTTAGTCGGATTTCGACAGTCGAGTTTGAAGGCTACCTACCCATCCAATGCGCCCAATCATCCTCGATTTTTGTCCTACAACGCAAATGCCAGGTGCACAATTCTCTGCAGAAACTCTTGACCAATGTTGATAATTAGTCAGGTACATGATGGCTTCACATGAAAGTCGTACCGAAGTTGCACAATAGCGGTTTTATGGCAAACTGAGTGAAACTCAAAATTCGGCGGCGAACGGTACAGACAGTTAGTGAAGGAAATAAATAGTGTCAAATCCTCAGAAGAAAAGAGACGGCAGAACTACTAGCTCATAGATAAGTACGATGTGTTGGTTGTACAGCAAAATAAAAAGATCAGCTATGCTGTCCAAAGTAGCAGCCATTCTGTATTATATTACGTGCCTGAAAGTGCACCTTTTTATGTTCTTCAAGCAAGATATATACATCTATAGGACATGGATGACGTGGCCGAATGCTGAAAGAATTGTGTACTAAATAGACAAAATTTAAATCACATTTTCACTCTACTTGGAGCAACTTCAGTGTTCTAGTCCGACAACGCTAGTGAATTTGCAAATGCCATTATTTTCTTCTTTAACTGCATCATTATTTTCAAAATCAAGATTATATGCTTTGCCTATCTCGTGACAGGCATTATACAAAATGCTTAGGCAATGTATATAATAAATATGCCATCGCATAATTTGTCCGCAATGGCCAGAGATAATGTATAATGCCTAGGGATTATATATAATGCCTAGATTATATACTTTTCCCGGAACATATACATATATTTTAAACTATTCTGAAAGCCCTAATGATAAATACAAGACTGCTCGATTCCATAGTACACTTACCCCCTGGAAATGGTCACCATGGGGAAAGAAACAAGTACTGGATACCGATATAATAACTATGGATAGACGTTATTTGCTCAAAATTGTTCTAACGTCCCAGGTGGAAATACACCACTGGCACAATACTGGCCCAGTAAGGAATGTCGGAGAACCAGTACTGGGCATCTGTACTCAGTCATTACAGGCCATTACTGGCTTGTAATGCTCCGTAGTACTGGCGTTAGGTACTGGCACGGTACTGCACACCAGTACTGATTCTGTACTGGCAAACTGCTGGCGTACGAAAAGGCCGAAATTAATTTGAAAAAGAGTAAAAAATCATTAAATTGTTTTTAGGACATATCTACTTTATCCATGCATCATCATATGACTGCATATTGTCGAAATATTATTTATAATTACAAAAAAAAATTTAATGTGATTCAAACTTTTTGGTTAATTTTAACACACACAATTGCTATACTCTAAAGATATGACTGTTCCGGTGGTGAACTCCGGCGGATTACAGAATTTTGCACCTGGGGTACGCTACCAAGTTCGGATAGACTATATTTGTGTCGCTGTTTTTGGATATGATGTCCTCTGCGAAAGCACGATAACGGGCAAAGAAAGCAACCGCAATGGACAAAGCAAGCAAATTTGTACCAGAGTTGGCTCAATAGCTATTGGGACAACTCTGGGCCAAATTTTCACGTAGTTGACTCAATCGTGGGAGCGTATATTTGGTTGATGGTTGACTAAGTGAACAAATAAATTGATCAAAGTTAATTAATCATAAATTATATGTGATTATCATTTTTAAGCATAAAAGCATAAAAATCTAAGCTAAAAAGTAAACCTTACAAAGTCGGAGATAATATCATGCGAATTAACTGAAGATCCTTGTGCCAAATTTTTGGCGATTCTTAAATGAGATTCTCTACTGTTATCTTCTAAGCTTTAAATTTCACAATATCGTGGCATTTATATTGTGTTTGAATTTATTTTATTCTAGATATCTCCAGAATTTTACAAATTTTATTACAATTTTTTATATTTTGACAACCTTAGAATTTCAGTCAATTTTAACTGTTTGTAATTTTTTGATTCGGCATGAACATGCATAGAGGCAGTTTTCAAATGTTTCCATAGCAACGAAAGTTTTTAAATTTAATTAACATTTTTCAAGTTAAACTTCACGGACAGTTACGGATGTCATATAAAAAAAATGGTAATGAAAAAGTAACCCGTAAAATTCTTTTTACTGGTTAATCAGAATTATTAAAGTGTGAAACGGTAAAATTGTGAAGGAGCAATTTTTCAAAAATGTATTATTGGCTCAACATTGAAAGCTCGATTATGTGTAATTTTTTCTTAACTTGGAAAATTTGAAAATGACAGAATGGCACCTTTTTGCTTGTCTACATTTCAATATACATATGTAGTAATATTTACAATGCAAAATCATTTGTATAATTTATAAAACTTAATATTTGTAAATTTATAAGTCCTTAATATGATTTTTTTAGAATCAAACAGTTACTTAGAGAAACTTGCTACATCTGTGACCAAGAACGGAAAAGTAGTTATGAAAAAAGCAAAAGCAACATATCGAAAAAACCTCTAAAGTAAAATCTAAAGAAGAAAAACCTCAAGAGGCTTTAAAATAGATAATGAGTACTTAAACTAATAAAATTGTAGAAAAGCAGATTTCTCAACGTTTGACAACATTGTCCCAACATTGGGCCGCCACAAGATTCTTATAAGTACAAAAAAGGCCCCGATTCTAGCTACTACTAATGTTGCTAAAGATCGGTCGAGATACCGAGTGGATAACTATGGACTGACCCTATATGCCACGCAGAGAAAAATGGATGGTCAAAGTTAGAGATTCAAATTTAGACAGTCGGTCTGTCCTTCTGGATGGTTGAAAAGGCTTTCCACAATTTTTTCGACATAGGCAGAGAGACTCTCATTTTATGGCCAGTCTGACTGTTATACAAAGACCAGACTCACTATTGGGATAATCAAGGCATCCTCCTGGGTTGGTCAAGATTATCATCTTGTTTTCACTCATTTAGACCATCCACGAAAAAGCAGGTCAGCCGTCGCAGAAGGCCAATATTTGTGCGTTAATTATGCGCGTGAAAATTAAAACGTTGAGACCATTTTTGGAGTACAAGAATGTCGTTAAGCCGTTCTGTACTTATGAAACTTCTGTGGAGAGTAAACTGCATAAGAGAAAACATGGTAGAAAGTAGATTAAGATCTTTCTGCTGCATTTTTAAAGTCAAATTTGATGCTTCCAAGCGATTAAGTACAAAGGCGTCACTCGACGCACAGCTATAAATTTGTTGCCACCACGTCGTTTCTAACTGAATGCGTGCTGAAAACTCAATTATTCACTGATGATGCAGAAAGTAACGAGATGTGTGATATTGGTTTATGAATCTACTCCAGTGTTTGAAATCTTACAATTCAGTGCAGTGAGGCCGTATCCTTAGGTTCTCGTACAAATAAAAAAAGATGCTTTTAGATTTTATGTATTTTATATACATTTTCAGGTTTTGTAGGTTCCGCATAATTTTATAATATCCAATCTCTTATAAGATAGAGACTGGAACATCACATATATGTATATGTATGACGTAGGTAAAAAAGGCAACATATATAGAAGATGTGGGATAATCAAATCGACTCTCTAAGGTGTCCAAGTCGACTGTCCGAGTTGATCAAGTCGACTATCTGAGATGATCAAATCGACCCTCTATAATGATCAGTTCGGTTAATAATATTCTCTTTGAATTGTGGTAGAAATTGTGGTTTTTTTCTATTTGCAACTTTTTGTCCACTTTTCACTCGTTTCAATATGAGTTAAACGGAGAAATTCTACATTTTTGTGAAGAACGAGATGAAAATGTGATATTCTTCACAGTTGCGACTTTAGCAAAGTGTGATTACATTCTTGAATGTCACAAAAAACACAATTTGAAATTTGGCGACGTGGTTCTTCCGCCATCAGTAAACGAGATCGATGGCTATCACAGAGCGTTTCGCGTCAAATTTTTAGCTTTGCAAAAGAAATATAAGGATACAATTTTTGTCGCGCCAAATGATAAAGAGTTAGTACACAAAATTATAAGATTTTCAGTGATTTGCCTGATTCTTTGCGTGAAATTATTGTATATCTTGGATCTGGGAAGTATAATTCGTAATATGATATGTTATTTTAGGGGACCATCTGCAGAGCAAAATGTTTCTAGCAAGTCAAAGGAGAGCGCAATCGAGAATTCAGGGGCAGATCACGAGAAAGCGTCCGACATTGAAAATCCTCAAGACAACGAGGAAAAAAGCGAGGAAGTAGAAATTCAAAAGAGAGGGATAGAATTACGAGAAGTTTCTACGACGCCACAGAAAGAGTAAATAACATACGTAAAGTAACGTATTTTTGCGCGTTACAATGCAATTATGTCGTTGGTTTGATTGAAAATTATTTTGATTATGGAAATGTGAATATGAAGAAAATATTTTATATAAAAAACTACAAGAATTTTTTGTGTTTAGAAGGCTTTTTTTATTTTTCACGAATTGCAACAAATTTCTGTACTTGGTTGCAAAAATTTTTCCAGGAAACGCATACACAAATTCAGTATGAAAAAATGAGATACTTTTTATGGTTTGAACAAGATGTTTTCCCATTTTTGGACTTTGAATTTTTGTGCGATTTTTCTTAGGAATTTGAGTGTGGAATTTCCTCTTGCAATTTTTTTTATTTATTTTTTCGTGGATTTCTCTTTTTCAATTTCTCTATGAACATCCTTTCGGATATTTCTTTCAATCTAAGAACATACGTTTGAGAATTTTCAGATAGCATATCTTTTGAGATTTTCATGATAGAACATATTTTGAGATTTTCATAGTCGAGTACAGTGGGTTGAATCTTTGTTTATAGCCACGACGCGGAAATGCAACAGAGCTTTGGTAACGTGCCTTCGACTTCAGGTATTTCAGTCAGCAGTGAAACTGATGTCATCGCGAAGGACGATGTTTGATTCATTTGCAATAAATCAAGGGTCACTGTGAAGAAAAAATTACTCCCACTGTCGACATGTTCTGATCATGGCCTTTTGGACGAAATCGAAAAAATTTCAGAATCCATAAGCGACGAGGAATTGGCACGTAGGTTCGACGCGTAGCGTGCTCTGCCCAGCTTTAAATACCACAATCGTTGTAAGTCGACAATTATTTACAAAAAAGAACAAATCGAACACGATTCCCGCAAAACTGTAAATGATTGGCATGTCATACGTAAATTTAGTAAAATCGCGTTTGAAGAAATTTGCGCTTATGTTATCGCGAATGTAATAAAAAGTAGGAAGTTTTGTTATCTGGAGTCTCTGCGAAAATTGTACAACAACAATATTGCAACGAAAATGTACGAGTACAACTCTAAACTGAGTTTTTCGGAGATTGAGAGTAATAAGTTCGAAATAAAATTAATAAAACTTTTTGCCGGAGAAATAGAAATCGGGCATTTGTCGAATAAAAAAATTATTCATCCTCGAAACCTCGTCATTCCCGAAAACTTCAGTTTCGAGTCGTTAATTAAAAATGATTTATTGCACCGAGCTGCAATAAAATTAAGACACGAGATTTTTTCCATGGAGAAACGACAGCTCCCAGATACTATCAATGCAACAGAGCTTGCTCGCGGGGAATCCTCGATTCCAGATTCTTTGCAGGTTTTCTTCGAAACACTTTTGAGCGGTGGAAATTCGCGAAGACGTTCGGGTGAGGAATGCAAAAGATTGAGCAGTTCGTTTGCTTAGGATGTAATTTTCGGAGTAACTGATGGCCGAACAAAACCTGCAAAGCATCTGCAACTCGGAATTGTATTAAAAAGTTTAACTAGAAGCAGCAAGATCATAGATATAATGAATCGTTACGGCCATACATGTAGCTACAATGTAATTGAGGAGATTGAAACGGAGGCTGCGATTTCCTCAATAGAAATAATTCAATTTTGTCCCGAAGACTTGATCAAATCTCTTCATTTATGCTCGGGGTTAGCTTTCGATAATTTCAATCGTTTTGTTGATAGTTCGACTGGGAAAGAAACCTTGCATGACACTGTTGGGATAATGTACCAAACATTGATGATACGACACTCGAAGATGACGGTAATGATAATTCAGTCGATAGTCTTGATTCTTTCACTCAAGTAGAGGGTTCCAAACGTCGTAAGAGAAGAAGAACATGTGATCCTGTTACTCATGAATTGGAAGACTACTCGAAGAGGCCAACATTCAATGAAACGCTTCTTTGGTTAGATACTCTGTCCCGGTATTCTGCTTCAAACTTTGATTCCACGCAAATCGTAAAATTTCGTCAACTGTGGGCGTTGTCTCACGTTGTCGGCATTCCGAAAATGCCAATGTAGACGGGTTTTCAAACCCTACTTCTTGATGACACGTCATCAATGCAGAAAGTGTCGTATATGACGACAATTAATGCGTCCCCAACCAACAGATCGGTCGTCATTGAGACAATAAAACAGGCATTGCAAGTAGCAGACGAGTGCAGACAAGAATTTATCCAAGTGACGTATGATCTTCCTATTGCGAAAGTTGCTCTGCAAATTCAATCGTCAGAAAGGCCTCGTTTCGATCGCTTGTTCATTCATTTTGGTGCGTTCCACATTGACCTTGCTTATTTCAAAGCGACAGGTAAATTCATCGATAATTGCGGAATCACCAACATCATGATTGACAGCGAGATTATAGCGGGAGGATCTCTCAGGGTCCATTTCGGGAAAACACTATAATAGGTGCAAAAGAATGCATACTCTTTTGAGCCTCGTGTTGCAGACTCTACACTGGGGACAATTCCTGAGTACTTATCCTGAACTTGACATGTCACAAGGTTCAGAAATCTACCGAGCTCTCAAAAACGTAACTTCTTCCACATTGGCAGTTAATGAAGTCATGAAAAATTCACATATCGATTGTTTGTTGGGAAAGTACGATTATTTTCTCGATGATACCATGAGTGGGGCCCATGGATACACGGCTCAATATTTTATGACGTACGTCAAATTGATTGAGTATCACTTTCAACTCCAGGCGAGCGTTCGGCGTCGCAATTACGAGATGTATCTGTACATTCTTCCTTTGATAACGAACCTATTCTTTGCGTTCAATCAGCAAAATTATGCTCGTTGGTTGACTCGTTATCACGACAATTTACTTCTAGTCTCCGAGTCTCATCCAGGATTGGAAAAGATAATGCAAGAAAATGACATTGGAGTGAAACGAACACCCAAACCTCATTCCACTCAACCAATTGATTTAATTTTGGAAGAAACAATCAATCTCGACGTCGCAAATTCCATGACCAGGGTTAGTCACATGACTAATTCCATCGCAGCTCGACAAAGGTGGTGAAAGAGCCACAGTTTCAGAACAACAGTGATAGCGAATGTTATGCAGGATCTGTCACTGAGGCGAAAGCAAGACTTTTCTGTCGATTTACATGACAATAGAATCAAGAAAAGTCGTGCTCAGGCGGACAAACTTTTAGCTGCAATTCAAGAAAACATGAATCCTTTTGACCCAGACTTTCCAAAAGAAGCGCTTTTCAATATTTCCAGTGGATGTTGGCACATCGTGGATGTGGTGAGCCCACACTTGTAGTTATTTATAACTACAAGAAAACTATCCACCTAGAAACACTACCCGAATCGGGTAGTGTCACGCCTACCCTGAAAGGGAAATGGCTTAATGGTATACATTGGTAAGTTGAAAAGTGTTCGACATTTTGCCTAAGCTTGGGTTTATTGTCTTCATTTTTTTATTTAATTGAAACGTAGAATTACCATGACAATTTTGGTTTGAGCCAAAGTAATCAAGAGAAATTCAGTCGTGTTTGTCAAGTGTGCGAACTCAAAAAATTAAAGTTCTACGATATAAGTTAAGCTTGGTAAAAGTGTTGTGCTATTGCATAATAGTTTTTTTTTTAATGAAGGTTTAATAAATAGTATATTACATAGCTAGGGGCCAAAGGCGGCTATTTCTGACGAGCGTGAAGTTTGCTGCTCGAGCGCAGTGAAGGCAGCAGACTCAAGAGTCAGACATCGCCGTCATTCACCACGTGCTACGTACGATATTTTTCATAACAAGCTCATCGGAAATTCGGCTTTCGCTGCCTTTTGAGTGACTCGGAGTCGCCTGTTTCAACTTTCTAGTCTAGGGTTGAAAACACAACTTTCGATCCGCTCAAGAGGCAACGAAAGTCGAACTTTCGATGCACGTGTTGTGAAAAATTGAATTTTTTCGTAGATCGACGTTTAAAATATTGACGCTCGTGCGAAAGCGTTATTGGGTATACTGGAGCATCTAAAACTTATTTTCATACTGTGACGGACAAATTTCCGTTTCCATTTTAACTCAAAGTACTTTCTAGTTTTTAAATTTGTACAGAATTCGTGACAGTAGAAACACCTTTTGAATTCCATTTTTTATAACAAACACACACACCTTCTAGATTCCCCTGGAATAGTTAGTTTAGTTTGTAATGGGGGGGGGGGGCGAGCCCGTGAGATCCCCTTTCGGCTCTTAAGCTATAAAGCCTATTGTGACACACCCGTGTTCATTCTCAAGGCAGTACACCCAATCTGGCCACCTTCACCAAGTTTTTAGATCTTGGTGCATTCTGTTGTTTTCGACATTCTGGAAATATAGCTCTCAGACCCACAAGGTCTGACACCTCGCTCAGTGTATAACGTTTATGAAAATGGTATAAAATCAAGCCAAATAATATAAAATCTATCAAGAATTTTGAAAAAAATCCAAACTATTGAGTGATATTTTAGACTTGAAAAATACCATACTTCGATACTGAAAGAAAAAGTTGCAACCCGGTAAGACGCAATAAGCGCGGAACATATTCTTCAATTTCAATGAGGACAGAAAGAGCGTCGAACTTTTTTACTATTACGATTATCATTTTCTCTCAGGTTTAAGGTCTTGGGATTGGCACAATATTTGTTTTAAATACTAGAAATATGTTTACGATGAAAACGTTACCGTTGTTCAAGGGACGTATCGTAACTTTAGAGTAAAATTACGCAAGGTTTGCGTACTTAACTGAAACTGTGTTGATATCAAACTTTAACATTTCAATGTATGTATGATGAATAATACTTTTTTCAGGTTGCATTTTTTATGTACTCCAGTCAGACCTATATTACTTGTTTAATTTATTATTTTATGTTTATAAATTTCAATTCAAGTTTCCTGTTATTTATTGGGTCTTAATAGGTAAACAGGGATATTACCGACACACTTCTAGTGACTGATTTAATTTAAATTTGATCGGAATGCATATTGTTCAATATGTTCACCAATTGAGAAGAAATTAGTTGTTGTAAACAATTTTATTCACAATTATTTCGTTTTCGTTTTTATCTCTAGGCCAAACTTCTCCTAATCATTCTACCAGATTAAAACTATTTCAGAAATGATTATCAGCTGTGAAATATTGTCTTTAAAGTACTCAATCTTTACTATTTATGTCAGTCTTTAAAAGCGATACAAATTTTAGGGTGAGCGACCCCAAAAAACCCCTTATGCAAAGTTTCATACAAATATGTTGAAATTTTAGTCACCACTTTAGATCCGCCATTTCAGATTTTCAACTTTCGACATTAAATTCGGAGGCAATGATCCCAAAAACTCCCTTTAGCCAAGTTTTATACAAATCTGATAACTTCTTGAATTCTTGCCACTTTTGGGGGTCTCCTGGCCTACTGTGGGCCGACCATATACCACGTGGACAGTTCTGGGGGAAAGTAGGTCGGACCAATGCCCACGTGTGACGTGGATATGCATTTTCCTGAATCTGCGAATTTCTTCCCAGAAAAATACGAAAAATTAGGAATATTTTGAAGCATTTTTGTTTGGACTCTCTACTTTGTATCTTTGAGCTGATCTTTTTAATGAAAACTGAATGTTTGGCCAAATTACATTGCTCCTTTTGGCTTTCTTGCTTTTCTATGCCAAGAATATCCGCATTTCCCTGAAATGTGAAATTATTATTTTGCCGCATTATTAACGCTGCAGAAATTTTCGCTACGGTAGCAGAAACCACTCAGAAAAAAAGTTGTTTTGAAACAAAAGCATCTTCCGCTTGCCTGATTTATATCGAACTACGTGGAAATCTATTTTACACTAACAGAATTATTTGGCTGCAAAATTACGTGAAGTTTGTCGCAAAAGGATAATGTTTGCTGCAAAAAGATTCTTTCTGGGAAAAATGAAAATTCTTTTAATCTTAAGTTTAAGAGGAACTTCCATTTGTGTCAAGAAACAACCTTTTGAAAACACACTATTACACGTATTTATGTACTGAAGTATTGTTTTCTGATTTTAAACTGTAAAATATAAACAATTTTAAGAAAATGTTCAAAAACTGCACAAATTCTTCTACCTTCCGAAACTTTGGACCTTGATGCTGGAGGGTCAAATGTCAAGCGATTCCAAAATATTTCTTGGCATTGATTGTCAGGGGCAACTTTTCCGCACTATTACGTTTCGAGTGGAAAAAAATTCGTATTTTTCGGCCAACACTAGTATGTAGTTTATCGAGAAAAAAAAGGTATCTGTGATTAAATATGAGAGTAGAAAAATTTGAAAAGGAGTGGAGGTAGAGAAGCGCAGGAGGCCAAAAATGCTGTTTCATGAAAGTCAAACGAGGAACCCACACTTACTTCTAATAATTTTGTTTTCGGTACACGAGCGGCACTCCATCTGCACTGACAAATTTTTTAATAACGATACGAAACATGAAAACTACATTTTTTATTTGATTGATTAACAAACTAACATCCAAACACGAAATTTTAATTTGCACAACATTTTTTAATAACAAAAGAGAGAGAGAGAGATAATTGGTTTGTACGTTAAGAAGACTGTCAAATTCCTGAGTAACGGTATGGTGAATGGTAAGTTGCAATAAACGATTGAGATAGTGAAGGATGTTGTAGCAAATATACATAAAATTCCGACCTTAGACCAACAGGATTTCCGAAACAAAGTTTTACATTGGTCCCGAAGTTTTGTTGCTAAAAATCGTTTAAACATAAGTAGTATTGATCGTAGAATTGCTAGAGACTTCATGATAACTAACTTCTCTAAACGCTTTTCAAAGAACTTCATGAATCAAATAAAATAAATAAAGTAAAATAAAATAAAATTTAACCCTTTTCCAATTAAAAAAAAAAAAAGACTTATTGGCTCCTCGTTTAGAGGTAGGCCAGGATTCAGCAGATAGGCACATATTAACTCCTATCAAATACAACGCTGCTGAAGGCTGGTAACCTTCTCAGCATGAATCACCAACCAATTGAGACTCTCGGTTTCCTTTCTCTGTCCTCACCTCTCCCCCCCCCCCCCCACACACAGTAACAGAAGTATTGGTGGGACTGACGTTACAGATAGACTATCCACCGTACGACGAATAATCACTTAACTTGGACATGATTTCGGCTCGCAAAACAAATTTCGCGCATAAAGGTGATAGTTGGGTGTACAATCTAAACATGAATAATACAAACAATAAAGTAGCCTCGGAATGGACTGAAACTTGGATTGACGAAATGCATACACACGGTAAACGTAAAAGTCGAGTTTCAGGCGATGAATGGAGACTGGGTGTCTGGAATGCTAGAGGAGTGAACGACCTTAAAGTAAGAGAACTACGAGAAACTATGCATGCAAGGAAACTAGATATTTTATGTGTACCTGAGACGAAGAAAAAGGGTTGCGAAAGTAGAAACATAGAAAATGGGGTGTTGAAAGGCGGTTTTGAAATATGGTCAGGAGTAGGTAGTGAATCAAATCGTAGTCAAGGGGTCGGTTTAATTATGAATGAAAAAGCAAGACAGCATCTCAAAGATCATGATTTTGTATCTCCCAGATTGTTGTGGGCTAGAATGAAGGTAGGAATCAGAAGGTTATTTATCATAGCGTGCTACGCCCCAGTTGACAGTGAGCCGCGAGAAGTCAAAGACGCTTTCTGGGACACTTTAAATGACACAATAAGTACTTGCGATCAAGGTGAAAGAATAATTCTGCTAGGAGATATGAACGGATGGGTCGGCGTTCAACGTCAGGATACAGATACAGAAAGGGTGCTAGGTAAATTTGGGGATGCAACAAAAAAAAACTATAACGGGGAAAAATTAGTTAGCTTATGCTTAGAAAAGGGCCTATTTATTACAAATACTTGGTTTAGACACAAAATGATCCATATGTACACCTGGCGTAAAGGAAATAGCCACAGTATAATTGACTTTGTTATTGCGGATGAAAGACTAAGAGAACTAGTGAAAGATACAAGAGTCATGAGGGGTTCCGAATGCAATACTGATCATTACCTCTTAGTCTCCAAAATAAATTTAGGGCGGGGATGGAGAAGAAAGAAAACAACACAAACAAAACAAACGCGAATAAAGATTGAAAATTTACAAAAACCGGAAGTACGAGTAGACTTTCAAAATAGGTTAAACGCAAGTATAGATGAGACAATTTGGAAGGGATTAATAAACAATAAAGATTTAGAGGGCATGTGGACTTTGCTACGGGATGTCATCGTTGAAACTGCGACCGAAGTATGTGGTACGGCGGTTGTTGGAAGAAAATCTGGTGATGCATGGTGGAATGACGAAATTGAGGCAGCCCAAAAAGAAAAGAGAGAAGCGCACGAAAGAACGTTGCACATTACAGGTCTTAGCGATGAGGAGAGAAATAGACTTAAAAATGATTACAGACACAAAAAGAGAAAAGTTAAACGACTAGTCAAAGAGAGTAAAGAGAAAATGAGAACCGAAGAAGAGAGGAAAATACAAAACAGCTTTGAAGGAATGATGAAACTATTATATAAACAGTTGAAGGAAAGTAAAAATACAGAGTTTGCGAGCATGAGAAACAGCAAAGGTGAAATGCTATATGATATAGACGGGATAGTAGACGCTTTAAAAGACTCTTTTAAAGAACTATTAGGAGGTAAAGATATAGGGCAACAAAACTGCGACATAGAACATAATGCATTAGAAAACCCAATTGAAAAAGTATGTGTCACTGAGGTCAAAAACATAATAAAGAACTTGAAAAACGGTAAGGCTGCTGGTGTAGATAGTATCAGCGCTGAAATGCTTAAATACGGTGGCGAGTACATACCTCACAGGTTGTGCGAATTGATAAATTTATGTATCGAGACGGGAGAAGTCCCGGACGATTGGAGAAAAGCGATTATCGTACCAATATACAAAAGAAAGGGAGATAAAAGCAACTGCATTAATTACAGAGGTATCAGCTTACTAAGTGCCGTAAGTAAAATATACTCAAAAATACTTATTCGTAGGGTAATGGAAATTACAGAAGAAAAGATATGGGAAGTCCAAAGTGGATTTATGCCAGGAAGATCATGTACAGATCAGATATTTAGCCTAAGACAGATCACAGAAAAAAGCTTGAGAGTAGGAAAGAAAGTTTTCTGTGCATTTATTGACCTAGAAAAAGCATTTGACACGGTAAATAGAAGTAAACTTTGGGAAGTTCTTAAAGAGTACGGAGTAAATGGAGGGCTCCTGCAAGCAATAAAAACAATATATACAGGTAGTAAAGCGAGCGTAAGGGTAAACGGGAAACTGAGTGACTGGTTCGATATTATGCAAGGCGTGAAACAAGGATGCGTTATGTCCTCGTGGCTATTTATCATATTCATGGATAAGTGTCTAAGAACTGCACTCTTCGACGAAGAAGGTGTAGATCTCCAAACAGTCAAGGTACGTGGGTTAGCTTTCGCAGATGACAAGATTGTTATGGCAGAATCAGTCGAGGATTTGCAAAGAATGTTGAATAAACTTAATACAAGCATGAAGGACATGGGACTCAAAATTAACGTAAATAAAACAAAAATCATGGTGTTTGAGGGAAAAAGTGAGAAAACAATTTGCAACATTATCATAAATGATGAGAGATTAGAACAAGTTGACCAGTACGTGTATCTAGGTAGTCTATTCACTAGCGACGGAAAAATAGATGGGGAGTTAGATAGGCGCATAAATAAGGGTAGACAGGTTATCGGTAGAGTAGGATCCATCCTCAGAAATAAAAACATATCAAAAAAAGCTAAAATGGTCATACATAATTCTATATTCGTACCGACTGTACTATACGGTAGCGAGACATGGACCTGTCAAGAAAAGGACAGGAGTAAAATTAACGCGATCGGCATGAAACCTCTGCGCATAATATGCGGGAAAACACTGATGGACAAAGTCCGAAACGAGACTATCCTCAAAGAATGTGGTACAGGAGAGACACTAGTTGACATATGGGAAAGAAATCAGTTAAGATGGTTCGGACATCTTGAAAGAATGAAAGGTGAACGACTGACCAAACAAGTGTATAAAGGTAAAGTAAATGGTAGAATGCCCAGAGGTAGACCGCCGAAAGAATGGTTAGAATCTGTAAATGAGACATTGATCCGTAGAGACATAAGAAGCCATAGAAACACAAGAGCTTGCATGAAAAAATGCATGGACGTGAAGGAAGCTAGAGTAGTATGCCAGGACAGAAAAGTGTGGCGACAAATAGTTTGTAAACAGAGTGACAGTAGAATGAATGGCGCCTGAAACAAAGACCTTGGATACTAATGGGCCCAAGTGGAGAACCATACATAACAATTTTGTGAGACTCTTCACTTGGGGTGATCGCTAGAGAGATTGATCAGCAACCTGGGTCGGAGCAGTGTTGCGGAATAAACGTGTCATTTAAATAAATAACACGAGAATTCCAGATCAATCTGAAATATTTATACCTAACATACATATACCTATCTACCTTATACCTATATACCTACATGCCTACATACCTTACAACCTTACACCTATATACCTATTCAACATATACACTACTATTCTCCAACCGAGCAAGTCACGCCTACCCCGAAAGGGAAATGGCTTAATGGTATAATAATAATAATAATAATAATAATAATAATAATAATAATAATAATAATGTAGTTCTCATAATCGGCTGTCTTGGAGGTATGAAAGCTTCATTT
>CAKNYM010030392.1:6014-74092 GCA_932195095.1 Andricus curvator
AAAGATGGCAGAAGTGCGGCAAGTCTCCCCAGCGGCATCTCTCCCCCAAGAACATTTTCTAAGTAGTTCTTAAGATGGCGAAAGTGCGGCAAGTCTAACCAGCGGCAGCTCTCCCCCAAGAACATTTTCTTAGTAGTCCTGAAGGTGGCAAAAGTGCGGCAAGTCTCCCCCTCAGAAAATTTTCTTGGGTGATAGATGCCGCTGGAGAGACTTGCCGCACTTTTGCCATCTTTAGAACGTCTTAGAAAATTTTCTTGGGGAATAGATGCCGCTGGGGAGACTTGCCGCATTTTTGCCATCTTTAGAACTATTCAGAAAATGTTCTTGGGCGAGAGATGCCGCTAAAGAGACTTGCTGCACTTTTGCCATCTTTAGAACGTCTTAGAAAATTTTCTTGGGGGAGAGATGCCGCTGGGTAGTCTTGCCGCAGTTTTGCCATCTTTAGAAATATTCAGAAAATTTTCTTAGGCAAGAGATGCCGCGGGGGAGACTTGCCGCACTTTTGCCATCTTTAGAACGACTTAGAAAGTTTTCTTGGGGGAGAGATGCCGCTGGTGAGAGATGCCGCAGATGTGACAATCCATCCTGGGACACTTGCCGCAGATGTGACAATTAGTCCTGTGAGGCTTGCTGCAGTTTTGCCATTTTATATGGACTTGAAAATTTTTTCCGGATGAGAGATGCCGCCGGGGAGACAATAAGTCCTGGGAGACTTGCCGCTGTTTTGCCATTTTCATTTGGACTTAAAAAAATTTGTTGAGGGGAGAGATGCCACAGGGAGGCTTGCCACTGGCGAGATATGCCGCAAAAATGTCAATTTTACTGTGAGAAATGCCGCGCGGGAGAGAAGCCGCTGGGTAGAGATGCCGCAGTTGTGACATGCCGCAGATGAGACAAGCCGCAGTTGTGACATGTCGCAGATGTGACATGCCGCAGTTGTGACATGCCGCAGATGTGACATGCCGCAGATGTGACTTGACGCAGGTGTGACATGCCGCAGGTGTGACATGCCGCAGATGTGACATGCCGCAGGTGTGACATGCCGCAGGTGTGACTTGCCGCATGTGTGACTTGCCGCAGGTGTGACTTGCCGCAGAGAGACTTGCCTCATGTGAGATGATATGGACCCCAATTTTCTATATCGTAATTAGGGTAGGTATATGTCCCATTTGGAATGGTTGAAGTGTTACTTGCTAATATACGAGGTTCATCGTGATGAGATAGGTCCAGCTCAGGATGAGATGCGCCTAAAGTATGATGCCTTATGTTTAGATCCGTTCGAGATGAGTTTAGATTCGTATGAGGAATACTTTAGCGAAATTCTGGTGCACTTGATCCTGGGCAAGAAACAACATCAGCATCGGGAACATCGGCACAAGATGGACCTTTTCGTTTTGAGCTCATATTTTTCTTTGTTAATTTTTCGTTCAGAAAATTGGCTTCCTAGCGTTTCCGAGAAATATAATGCAGACAAATACGTAAATCGGTTAAGAAATGTATCCTGTGGACTAATTTGTCCGCAAAAATTCATTTCTGGACCACTTTGGGCCGTTGCACAGTGGGAACAAAAAATTTCTCTGGACAAATTGATATTTAGAAGTGGTCTGTGAACCGATTTGAAAGTTTTTTGAAAAATTAAAGCTAATAAACTTCCGCATAAATCAGTAAGGGCCGATTAGAAAAAAACAAAATTTTATTTTTTTATTTAATAACAAAAAAGGAAAAAAATTTTGTTTTGTTTTAGAAGAGTATCGCTTTTTGAAAAATACTTGTATTCAATCCAAAATAACAAGAATCAATTGAGCAACTATCCAAAAAAAGTTGTCTAATAGCTTAGAAATTGTTTAGAAATGTATTCAATATCTTCTAAACAAATAAGTGAGTGAAAATGAATTCATGGGGATTGGCAGTGATTCGTGAATTAAATTGCACTAAATTTGAATAATTTATAGACAAAAGTAGACAAAAAATATAAATAAATTTGATAAAAAATATACATAGCAGGTAGTTATGTTGAAATAAATCAAGTTTGGTCTATTGAATCGGCCAAAAATTATACGAGAATGTTATAAAATTATCAGATTCATTCATCCAATAACAACTGATGATTGTTTAAACAAATTTAATTAACAAATGCACTGTCTGGCTATTTTTAGAAGTAAAAACTTGGTTTTTTCAACGTGATCAAGTGTAAATAACTAATTGCTAAACTTTTGGGGACCTTGTATGACAATCAACAATTTTCATTGTTAACAACAATTGTTTAAACAAATTTTTATTATCTCAGGCATTTTTCTAGAAAAAAATTGTGTTTCTTTAGGGCATTAGCAGAGTGTTATTTAGTAATGACTCTGTGCCATTGGTTGATAATTGCTTAAAGAAAATCAATCAACAAATGAATTTTTCGGCTATTTATAAGGGTAAAAACTTGGTTTTTTCAGCGTAACCCACTCTAATTGACTAATTTTTTAACTTTTTTAGAAACCTGGATAACGATCCACCATTGTTATTGTCGTTTATAATTTTATAGGTAAATTTTCGTCCTTTCATATATTTTGGAACAAAATATTCCGTGTTTCTTGGGGATATTTAAAATTAGCGTAACCGTCAATCAGTGACGCTAACTGACGCTTTTTTATGAAAAAGTATAAAATAAACCAAATTCATTAACAAATGCATTTTTCGGCTATTTTTAAAGGTAAAAACTTAGTTTTTTCATCATAACCAACTGTTAATAACAAGTTTTTAAACTTTGTTTAGAAACCTCGATAACGATCCACCATTGTTATTGTCATCAATAATTTTATAGACAAATTTACGCCTTTCCATATATTTGTAAACAAAAAATTCCGTGTTTCTTAAGGATATTTAAAATTAACGTAACCGTCAATCACTGACGCTTATTGACGCTTTTTTATGAAAACAAGTTTGAAAATTATTAAGGAGCAGTTGTCTACGTTGAAAACCTCAAGTTTTTACCTTCAAAAATAGCCGAAAAATGAATTTGTTAGTTAATTTTGTTTAAACAATTATCAATTGTTATCGACCGATAGTACCGAGCCATTACTAAATAACAGTCTGATAATACCCTAAAGAAACGCAATTATTTTCTTAAAAAATGCCTAAGATGATGAGAATTTGTTCAAACAATTGTTAATAATAATGAAAATGGTTGATTGTCCCTAATTTTTTAAGTGTCCAGGGACCTGAAAGGTCCTGGATCCATACGAATTTAAAGGGTCTGGGTTCGGACTTATACCCTTAAGTATTTAAAAGGTTCGGGTCCGGACCCTTAAGAAATTAAATGGTCCAGTTCGGACCCGAACCCTTAGAAAGCCTTTTAACGTTGGGTCGTGAGTCAAGTAGGAGAGATAAAGAAATATCTTGGGATGCTAAAAACTATTCTTTCGGAAATTTTGAGCCAAGATTTGGAGGTAAGCCACGTGGCTGCAAAATTTACTCCACGGCTGCTGACGGAAGACTAAAAGAATTATCGATTGAAAGTTGCCCACGACAATTTGGACTCACTCAAAAATAACCCGAAAATTTTCAAAAAAGTCTTTACTGGGGATGAGTTATGAGTTTATGGCTATGACACAGAGACAAAGGCCCAATATTCGGAGTGGAAGACACCTGAATTCCCGAGGGTGCAGAAAGCGCGTCAGAGTCGAAGCAGCATCGAGACAATGCTCGCTATTTTCTTGGACCAGGAAGGTGTTGTGCACCATAAGTATGCGCAAAAAGGTCAGACGATAAGACAAAAAGTATTACCATGAGGTTTTGAAGTGATTACATGGCGCAGTAAGAAGGAAACGGCCTAATTTGTGGAAAAGTGGTCGCCACGACAAACATGCTGTCCATTCATCGTAGCTTATTGAGCAATTTCTGGTGTAGCACGGACTTACACAACTTCGGCAGCCCGAATACATTTCTAACCTGCCTTCCTGTGATTTCTAGCTGTTTACTGAATTGATGTATCCTTTAAAAGGAAAACGATTTCAAGACGCAGAGGAAAAAAACAGAATGAAACGAAGCAGCTGTTAACTATACCGGAAGGTGACTTTAAGAAGTGCTTCCGAATGTGGGAGAATCGCTGGGAGAAGATTGTTGCTTTAAGAGGGGTTTCATTTTCAATGAAATATCATCGCTATTGACCAAAATTATTGGACAGATCTTGTAGTTATTCATCAGCTCTAAATAATGGTACCAGTGGATAGTGTTTAAGCTATTTTTGAGATTACAATGCATATACATGTGTAATTTTGAATCAAATAATGATGATTTTACGTGCATGTTCGCTGTATTAAATAAACTTTAAGAACTGAACATTTTCTTTAAAGACATTTCGGGAACAGGATTAGCTGCGATTTTCGTGTTTTTATTTTTTGAAGCCTAAAATTCATACAAAGGAAGTCCGGTAGCTAGATTTTGTTGACATTTTATTCATATTTATGATCGGTTGAAGGGCACTGTATAATGTGCATTCTGTCTACTCTGGAAATTAATTTCTTTTGCGAGAAGACCTAGCGCTGCCCTCTCTTGCAAGGTGCGTTATTTACAACTACGATTGTGACTATAATTATACTTAAGTAAGAAGATATGGTTATTTTTATTACACTCGACACTTCATTGCAGTTATTGTAAATATAGTCATTATTACTATACATTTGTTGTTACCTCTCTTACGGTCACAATTATTTGGAAAAATCTTGACTAATTTTTACTTCCACATAAAGAAAGCTTTGTAATAGTAAACAATTTCGAAAAAAATTTTATTCATTTCATTAAACGTTTCTCAATTAAAAAATTTCTAAGAAAATGTTATGAGCAATTGCCCGGAAATATGTGTGTATATGTATATGGATGTGTATGGATGCATGTAAGAATGTGTGTTTGGATGTGTGGATGTCACACTTTTTTGTGAACACGATAACTTGAAGATGGTTGCAGATGACTTAATGAAATGTCGAGGGCTTATTTTAAACACTAATATCTTGAAACTGATCAAGGGATTACGAAAAATATTTATTACACTTTATTAGCACTGCATATTACTTTAAAATTTTCTTTCTCCCTGCTAAAAATGTTTTCATCTACATCATTCAAAGTTGATGCAATAATATAAAGGATTCTTTTCCTTGAGAAGAATCATTAAACTATAATACTGATACATTTTATCAAAGAGTAAGAAAGTTATGGTCAATTATATTATTTGAAAAATCGATATTTATGGTAAAAATCTTCTCACTTACATAATTTGAAGTTCATGCAAGAACAGAAAAGATACTTTGATTCGATATGAATCGATTTACCTATAATATGCATACCATTTAATAAAGAGTAAGGAAGTTATGGGTATTTATATTATTTCAAACATGGGGATTTTACAGTCAAAATTTTTACATTCTCATCAGAGAAGGTATTAGATTTGTGTAAAATTTGACCCCCCCCACCCTCGTTTTTGTCGAATTTCCACTTTTTGAGATCTTCTGAACCCCAAAAATAGGTTTTCGCGAATGTGTCTGTGTGTTTCTCAATTTTTAGACTATTAGCACGATAACTTTCGCAGGAATTGACAGATTGGATTGGCCTTTGGTATACTCTTTTAGTGTCCTAAACTGAAGGTCAAGTTCGTTGGCCAGCCAGTTTGGATAAATATTCAAAAAGTTGAAGCATTTTCAAAATTTTTGAGACAACTTTTTTCAAGATTTAAAAATTCTATGTACGGCTATTCGTAGTACTCAAAAAAAAACTTATCTTCATGACTTTTTTCGAAGGAAAAAATTACCAGAGTTATAGCATTTACAAATTCAAAAAAACAAACGAAAATGAAAATGTAAGCCAAGCAACGTACAATATCAACATACGTCCAGAAAAGAAAAACGTTGCTTTTCAAACACCCTACAAGATTATCATAACAACTTTTTGAATTTTTTTGAATAATCGAAACTTCAAATTTTGATCGCACAAAAAAATTGAAAAATAAAAAATTCCCTTTTGCGGTCAAACTATGCAAGATACGACAAAAGAAGAATCGACAGAAATTGTGCATTCAAAGAAGATCTGAAAATTCGTTATTATTTACTTTTTGATAGGATGCGTATTTTTTGCTTTATTCGTAAAAAAAACAATATTAAAATTTTTTTTTTAATGAATTCAATCGTCAAAAATAAAATTCAAAATAAAAAATAATTTTTTTTTTTAAATGACACAAGGTACGAAAAAAAATTAAAAGACGAAAGTTGTTCACTCAAAAAGGATCTATAAATATGTTATCAATCATTTTCAGATAGGACGAGTGGGTTTTCTTCTAAACCTAAAAAATAAGATTAAAAAAAATTACATTTTTGGAAAACCGACACAAGAGACGAAAAGAAATTAATAGACAAAAGTTGTTCAACCAAAAAAGATCTACAAATTTGTTACAAACTTTTGTTATAAGAATTGTTGGAGAAAACTGAATCAGAGATAAAATATACGCAGAAAGAGATTAGGTTTAGTTCAGAAAAGGAAATACACTTCGTTTTGACACTTTACTTTATTCTGCAAGATTGAATGAAATGCTGTAAGAGACGGACAAACACAGACTGATTTGAGGGATGGCAACAGGCCCCTTAGACCCTTGAATCAGCTGAGACTGAGCGGTCATAGAACCCCTTCCAGTTTTCCGAAAACGTTACATTATATATAGATATATAAATGTACAAGAGTGTCGCAAATAGAGTTGTAATTCCAACAAGAATACATTAAAAATGAAAAAATTAACTTTTTGGAATAATGACGCAAGTTACAATAACTTTTTATTTAACAAAATTTTTCGCCTAAATTGTATCTATAAATTTTCTAAGAATCACTTTACGCTAGAATGCGTATTTTTGGTTTAAATCATAAAAATAACATTGCAAATAAACAAATTAAAGTTATGGCAAGACGACACATGTTGCAATAAAATGTTTAATAACAAAATTGTTTTCTTTTTCATAGAATGCGCACTTTTTTCATCCTAAAAAAAAAAGACAATGAAAATACGTCTGTTTTAATACCAATGCATATTATGAATCGTAATATAATATACATTCATTGAAATGATATACATTTTCAGGGTAGCTGAGAATAAAATTTAATGCAAAATAAGAAAAAAATATTAAAGTAACCGCATGATAAATGAAATTTGTACTTTATTTTTCAATATCTGAATAAGCAATCTTAGTCAGAGGTACAGAAATAAATGTAATATACATTTGATATAATAGTTTTGCATAATGTAGAAAAGTTCGAATTATTGAAAAAATCGAGTGCGAAGCACGAGATACGTGATGAGAATGTGTTGGTTAAAGCTGAAGGAGCTTTAACAAAAGAGAATTCACAATCACCAAAATACAGTTGTCGATGGTTTGACCCTTAATTTTGAAAAATCTGTGCACAAATGTATAGGAAGTACAAAGACCGAGCGCTTCGCGCGAGATAAATATATTATCAAGCGCGAAGCGCGGGATCCAACAGACGCGCGCCCTAAGCGCTTTTGATTGGCCTTTTTGTATTATGTTATTTTAATTTCCTCTATGATAAAGCAAACATATGTGCTATTTAATTATAACGAGGAAACAAACAATTCATTATATGAGCACCATAAAATTTTAAATACAAACAATGTGGAAACACCCGAGATCGAATTTACAGCTAGTTTTAAGTACACCACTATAGTTGACTTTAACATAGTAATTATTCCAAGTGTGCCGTTAAATTTTGCTAACAAGAACTTTCAGTGAGAATGCAGCTTGTCCGTTACTTATACAGTATGAATTTTACCATTTTGGAATCAAATCTAACTAATTATTAATTCAATTATAATTGATTTAGTCAAGTTTCACTAATTTTGACGTAGAATTTGAGTCTCAAATCCAGAATATCTAGTTAATAAATATCAAGATAATACTACTTGTAAGTCTTCAAAGATATGTGTTTAACGGTTGTGAACATTTTTCAGACTTAGAATATGATTTTAAATGGCTAATACATAAAATCCATTTAGCAACATAATTAAAGTTTTAACGACACCTTTTATGAAGTAAGTACCTGAAGAGTAGCATAGAAATACTACTTATGGGGATGATTATGCAAGTTTATAACAAGTGAATTAATATCTAGGCATTAATTGCATGCTGTCTGCACATATTCACGCCACTAACGATAAGTGTTTACAGCAACAAGTATAACTGGTCGACTGCGCACACTTTACATTTTTATAATGAGTATTTTTTGTTTATTTAATATTTTACAGATACTTATCTTGTTTCCTAAGTATTATCATTGAATTTAAATAAAAGTTTATTTAATCTGATTATTTAAAAAATTTTATAGTGAATGCTGCTGTAATGTTCCACGAAATATCTATGTTGGAGTGCTGTTTGCATATACATTGATTTTAAAATGACTACTCTCTAAATTTAATGATCAAATTCTGGTGTAAATAGTTTCCTCCTATGGATCATCATTACCTTATAGCTTTCACGCTGTAAAGGTGAAATGACATGTGAATATCAATTTTTTCTAAAAAGCGTATATTTATAAACTCTCCCTCTTTAAATTACTAGAATCAAAGTTAATGAAACGTGGAAAGATTCTGTTGATATTGCACGTTTGTTTGATAGCATAATGATGCCACGAAACTATTATATTTACCATTTATTGTTAAAATTAGATTATTTGTGATAGTTTTCACAAAGATATATATATATATATATATATATATATATATATATATATATACAAAATCTTCATTTTATGAGAATAATATAGTATTTTAGTATTTAATTCATCATTAATTTTCTATAAAATAAGAATTGTCATTTATTAGATTATTTTATAATATGTATATATGTAATAATCAACATTCTGGTTATTATAAGATATTCCTGTTGCAAAAAGGCGATTTTCTATGTCTTTTCAAAAGTAACAATTTATTTTCTAGACTTCTGTTTCATATTTCACGTTGCTTGGCTAAAAATTTGATTGTTTGATTTTTCAATAGCATTCACAATTTTTAAATGAAAAATTGTGTTATATCAAAAAATCTTTGCGGACGCTTTTTTAGTTCTTTTCAAAAGCAACAATTTGTTTTTTTAAACTTTTTTTCGTTTATCACATAGTGTGGCCGGAAAATGAAAATTTGATTTTTTTAAAGTATTATCACGATTAAAAAAAAATTCGTATTATAAAAAAAGAATCTAACGTACATTTATATATCTTTGTGAGATAAAGAACTCTTCTAGAGATTTTTTTCGTATCTCCCATAGTTTGTCCGGCAAAATTATATTTGATGAAAACCGAAGAAGTCAAATTTTACATAAAACTAACACATTCTCACTAGGATGAGAATGTAAGAATAAGATAGAATATGATCTTCATAAGAAAAAGTGTTCAAAAATAAAAAATTCATCTTTGACATCAAGACAGGGAAATATTTTCACTAATTTTAATAAACACTTTACAGAAAAAACAGAAGTGCATTTTTGTTGCAAGTAATTTTCAAGTAGATAAACTTGATTTTTTTCGCATCGAAAACAAATCAAGATTCAATGGAGTTGACATGGTAACCATTTCCCATGTGGTGGGTAAATCTTAACACGTGAAGTTAATTTTTGTTGCATACAAAGATTCGCGATAAAATTTCCTTTTTCGCGTATGAAAGTTATGAAATTAAAAATTGAGATCTTAAATAAATTCATATTTAAACACCCAATAATCGCATGTTAGTTTTTGATCATTCATCTTATTGGTTATTACTATGAAGCTGATTTTAATCAACTTTATTGCAAATAATATTGTTCGTGGCGATATAATATTCAAGATAAGTATTTATATAGGCACATTGTTATTAGCAATAAGCATTATAATCATTATAATTTTTTTTATAAAAAGATGTATAGTTTTAGTCATAACTTTAAAAGATGAGTTTGAAAAAAATTATTTATAGCAATCATAAACCTTAATTTTTGATAAAGGACCCCGCACCAAATGTACAGAAAAAAGCCTTATGATAAAAAATTGTAAAAAAAATTTTTTCTTGTATTTTCGAACCTGCAAACTAAAGATTCGAAATAAAAATGTCAGAAAAATTGACAGTTTTTAGACAAACACTTGTCCAAAGTTTCGATTTTTACATGTATTTTAATGGAAAAATGCTTATTTTAGCAAAATGTTTTTTTTTCTCAAAAACGCTATGATAGATTTGACTAAAACTTTTATATTTTGACGATCAGGCGTACCGAATCAAAAAATTCATACCCACGAACTAGAAAGATGAACGATTCTTCGGGTATACAGCATGTTTTTGGGGGTGTTTTTGTACCCTAAACATCCAAGTAGTAGTATACCATTAAATCCTCATTTCTTAGTAACTAAAATCAATAGAGATTTTTATTGAACTGCTACGGTATGAAACGACTTTCCAATAACTGAAGTAAGCGTACATAGCAAGAATATGTTTTGACCTCATTTTAGGGGATGTTTTACCATCCCTTAAACAATGAGTCTGAAGTTCCTAACGCATTAATCAATAACAAAAAATAATTTTATTTTTAAATGCATGAAAGCTGCTATTTTATGACGGAAAATAGTCGCGTACAACCCTAAAAACTTCTTAAAGCACTTTCAACCCCTCATCAGATATAAATCTCACCCAAGCTACCCCTAAATATTTTTTACATTCAACAAAACCAACCTAATTCAAAAATCCGCCCAGTTTTTGCTGATAATAATTTCAATTGATGCCAAAGGGGCACACATAAAGTGTCAACCCTTCAGCACATGTAGAACTCACCCCAGCCACCCCCGAATATTTTAAAGTTCAATAAAATCACCCAAATTCAAAAATACGCCAGGTTTTTCTGATAATGTTTTCAGTTGATGCCAAACTGACAAAAAAGTGTCTGAATCCGTCAGTACATATAGAACTCACCCCAGTTACCCCTACATATTTTTAAAATTCAATACAATCACCCTAATTTCAAAGTACACCAGGATTTTTCTGAAAATGTTTTCAGTTCATGCCAAAGGGGAAACGTAAAGCCTGAACACCTCAGCGCATGTAGAAATCACCCCAACCACCCCCTAATATTTTAAAAGGTCAATAAAATCACGCTAATCCCAAAGTACGCCAGGTTTTTTCTGACAATGTTGTCAGTTAATGCCAAAGGGGCAAAAAATGTCACAACTCCTCAGCACATGTAGAACTCACCCGAGTCACCCATAAATATTTTTAAAATTCAATATAAACCCCCCAATTCTGAAATGAGCCAAAATTTTCATAATTATTTATTCAATTGATGCGAACGGTTAACACAAAAAGTCTCAACACCTCAGTACATCTGGAACTCATCCAAGTCTAAATATTTTTAAAATTCAACAAAACCAACCTGATTCAAAAATCCGCCCAGTTTTTGCGGATGATAATTTCAATTGAAATTAGGGTGATTGTATTGAATTTTAAAAATATTTAGGGGTGACTGGGGTGAGTTCTATATGTGCTGAGGTTTTGAAACATTTTTTTGCTCCTTTGGCATCAACTGAAAACATTTTCAGAAAAATCCTGTGTACTTTGAAATTATGGTGATTTTATTGAACTTTTAAAATATTCGGGGGTGGCTGGGGTGAGTTCTAAATGTGCTGAAGGGTTGAGACTTTATGTGTACCGCTTTGGCATCAATTGAAATTATTATCAGCAAAAACTGGGCGGATTTTTGAATTAGGTTGGTTTTGTTGAATTTTAAAAATATTTAGGGGTAGCTGGGTGAGTTTTATATCTGATGAGGGGTTGAAAGTGCTTTAAGAAGTTTTTAGGGTTGTACGCAACTATTTTCTGTCATAAAATAGCAGCTCTCATGCATTTAAAAATAAAATTATTTTTCGTTATTGATTAATGCGTTAGGAACTTCAGACTCATTGTTTAAGGGATGGTAAAACATCCCCTAAAATTAGGTTAAAACATATTCTTGCTATGTACGCTTACTCCACTCATCGAAAAGTCGTTTCATACCGTAGCAGTTGAATAAAAATCTCTATTGGTTTTAGTTACTAAGAAATGATGATTTACATATGTTACTTGGATGTTTAGGGTACAAAAACACCCCCAAAAACATGCTGTATACCCAAAGAATCGTTAATCTTTCTAGTTCGTGGGTATGAAGTTTTTGATTCGGTACGCCTGATCGTCAAAATATAAAAGTTTTAGTCAAATCTATCAGAGCGTTTTTGAGGAAAAAAAACATTTTGCTAAAATAAGCATTTTTCCATTAAAATACATGTAAAAATCGAAACTTTGGACAAGTGTTTATCTAAAAACTGTCCATTTTTCTGACATTTTTCTTTAGAATTTTTAGTTTGCAGGTTCGAAAATACAAGAAAAAATTTTTTTTAGAATTTTTTATCATAAGGCTTTTTTCTGTACATTTGGTGCGGGGTCCTTTGATAGATTTCATGACACGATAAAGCGAATTCAAATACTTTTTTAAGAAAAGGCATTCCTTTTAGAACAAAATCTCTAAATTTTTATGTAAATTATTATGAAAAATTAAGACGAACTCTGTAGGTTTAAAACGAGTGTAAATATTGTATGAATATATATATATATATATATATATATATATATATATATATAAAAATATGTATTATCAACTAATTTTAATATTTATCCACAAGATTTGTGATCAGCAAGTACCGAGATATAACAGAATTTTCTTCTGTGAGAAAATGCTACAGTGGCGAATTTTTTAATCAATTTTCTAAAAAGTAATAGCGAGTTTATTTGAAGAATTTACTATTAAAATATTTTTATACAATATTACACTCAACACTGAATTCAATTTTTTTTTAAATAGGCTGCAATAAAAATGCAATTACGATAAAAATAGCATTACCTGTTCAAACTTAGTTTTTACTTGAGACGGGAGTTGAGAATATTTTTTTGAAACATTTTTGCAAACTATCTTAAAATTTTACTCGAATAGCGAAGAATAAGTATCTATCTACGAGAGATTGGCAATTCTATATAAAACTTCGTACAATATATAATAAAAAATAGGTCAATTATAGTCATATTCATCCTAACTTTTAGATTTAAATGAAGGTTAAAAAAAATCTTGTTTAATTATAAATTCTACAAGATTGTAATAGGTAACTGTGATTCTAGTAATAAGTAATTAACGTCAAACTTACAGAAGAAATCAGGAAAAATGTAGTATTTTATTTGAAAGTTAGTAGTATGTAAACATTTGAAACACTGACAAAAATATAATAGAATGTTAAAGTAAAAATCATTATGTTTTGAGTCTATGAAATTACAGTGAAAGTTTTAGAACAAATACCGCAAGACTTTTCAAAAGAGGCATACAATTTTTAATATTCTATTGTGTTTTTATAATAAACACGATATCTACTATTTCAACGTTTTTTTTTGCTCGATGAAAATATCACAATATAATAGACAATAGACGTTTTCTAACAGATTTAACCAAGCATCCAAGTTTGTAAAGCGAAATTAAATTCAAAGAACAAAAATGAAATTATCTTAAAGGTATAGGGTATCTAAATAGTGGAAATTCTTGAGAAGTTTCTCATCGAAAATTCTATCTTCATCAAGCGTTCTCCATGAAGATGAAGTAGCTACTGTCGTACAAAGCTATATATCGAACGGTTAAAACCTGTCCCCACTTATCGGCACCTGTAGATCTCTCCAGTCACAACCGATGCCGTTACTTTTCCTCCTACCAGTCAGAATCCGAAGTCTGTTGGATGGTGGAAGGGAAGTCGAGAAAGAACCAATAGTGCCAGCGTCCGACACTCAGGCAGTGACCTACTAACCTTGATCGGAAAGGCTGAATGGTAGGAGAACGAAGGCCAATGGCAGTCGCGGTTAGTACCCTCTCTATTCGACACACTGACCTGCTTCCTACCTTTCCTACTACCACAATCGCCCCACCAACTCCAAACCACCTGCTACCACTTCCCAACCTACTCGCTCTCTATCCTCCCAACTTTCCTTCTTCCTTCTTTTCTCTTCTACCAATTTCCCTCTACACGTCCTTTTACCATACGTGACCCTCTTCCTACGTCTTTCGCCGAATCCATTACCTACGACCGAGCATGTGGGTCATCGGCCTCTGAGTCGGTTTCATGTGTGAGATGTATACTGTATAGCTACTATTTTGAGGATCACGTTTCCCATTAATTTAAAAGCTGATCGACATAAAGTTAATGCAATCCATTCAAAACCCATCATTACAAACCAAGTACCATTATTAGGTACTTGGTACCGTGACTAAGGATCCATTTTTTTGACAGGAATATTGTAGGGTTGGCTTTTGAAAGGCGATCCTAGAATTATAATAAAGAGAAATATTAGGAGTCTTTTCTTTCCAATATTAGACGCTAAAGCATGATTCGGGGTAATTATTCCCTGCGAAATTTCTAAATTTCCTGGACGCTGTAGTTATGTTTTTTAAAAAAATTGCGAATGGTCAAGTGTTCTCTCGCTGCTTTTCAAGAGCAAGCCAAGAGTTAGTATTTTCTGTAAAATGTTTTATTTGGCCAGAGAGATGCCTTGGAGTGAATTATACGCACACAATTAACTTTTAAATAATTAATTCTAAAGGTGAATAAGTTTAACTAAAAAAAAAAACATAAATCGCAGGGTAATTGGCGCCAATTTGAAAAAAATTAAAATTTCTAAAAGAAACTAAAGAATTGAAATTCAGATACAAATTCCTGTTTCACGTTCAATATTCAGCTCTAATAACTAAATTTTTCAAAAAAATTTTAATTAATCTCTAAGTATCAGTCGAATAAATTTGGACAAACGCACGTGGAAATACCTTCTAGCAAAAAAAAAAATCAAACAAATGAAGAGGAAAGAAAAAGGGGGCGACTTCCAAATGCATTCCCTTTTTTTTTCATTTCGTTTTTCTTTATTTCCGTCGTTTTTATCCCTTAAACAAAAAATCTGTATACAAATTTACCAACGTTTCGGTACTCATCAAACATGCTTTTCAAAGAAATCCAAAATTAAAGATTAAAAGAGATTTTCAACATTAAAAAATCCGTAAGGAATCAAAGATACTCTCCCAATTTGTTTTAATCTTTCATTTTTATTGCCTTGCAAAGGGCATTGGATAAAGACCTGAACGTTAGTAAATTTTGCAAATATTTTTTGTGTAAAGATTGAAAAAGATAACAATGAAGCAAGACGTGATAAAGAAAGAAGGAAAGAAATTTGAGGCTTCCTTCTTCATTTGGCTATTTTATTTTGAATGGAGGTTTTTCTAACTGTCACACTGGTGGAACTCGATGGAACTTACCCAAAATGTCTTGCACCTCTCCGATTTTTTCTGTTCTCATTATTACTCAATTTTTTCTTTCTTTTTTTGGGGGGGGGGGTGAGGGTATGACATATAGTTTCGTGGAATTAACAATGAAGTTGTCAATGATTGGTATAAACTCTTTAGTTTGTCTCCGTAAAAGAGGTTTTATAGTTAAACATCTTGCCCTAACCAAAGACGTTTAAAATGTTTAAAAATAGGTGACAAATGTTGAAGAATTTTAGTTTTTTCAAAAATGCTTCTTCTGTTGCATCCTAATGCTCAGACATGTTTCAGAAAAATTAAAGAGCAAATAATTCACTGCAAACCTAAACAAATCAAGCATTACGTCTCCAATAGTTAAGGAGATATAGCAATCAAAACTGATTTTCTATCAAAAATTTGAGTAAACATACTTTCATTTTAGTTTTTCTAAAATAGCTCAGTTCCTGTGCATCAGTCTTTTACTTATTTTCTGACAACTTTTAACTGTGATGCACACAAACTCAGTTATTTTAGAAAAATTAAAATGAAAAAATGGTTTAGTAAAACTTTTTCATAAAAATATAAGTTTCGACAGCTATATCTCCTAAACTATTGGAGATGTAACACTTGTTTTTTTTAATTACAAAGGAAATTGTACACCATTTAATTTTCATAAAGCATGGCTGCGCATTAGGATGTACCAGAAAAGAGGAATTTTGAAAAGATTGAATTTTTTCAACTTTTTTCACCCAATTTGAAACATTTCAAAGGGGAGTGGCTATCTCAAGATGCCTAATATGCTTGTTTTTAGGTGCTAAAATAAAAAGTATGCTCATTAATCATCATTTCAGTGTTTTTTCCACAAAACTATATTTAATATCCCCCATTCCCCAAAAAATAAGAACTTGAGTTTAAAAAAAAAAAGAATCTAACGATTTTCTTCATTTTAGACTCCAAATGATCGTGAGGTATTACAGTAATGACAACAGAAAAGACGGGGAGGTGCAAGACTTTTTTGGTTGAGTTCCATCAAAGCACACCGTGCTTCTTAAACTTTGGTTGCTTGTAAAGAATTCATCAGTCCTTCGTGATTTTATTCTTATATAGATAAGTATGTTTATGCCGGGGATCAAAAAATAGGAAATATTTTATAACATTGTGTTAACCTTACTTAGAGAAAGGTTGAAATTATTATTGATTTTTTATCAATTTTCTTCAAAACTGTAAAAGGTAAAAATTACTGTCCAGATAATATAATAACGTATGACTAGCAATTAAACACAAAGAACTGTTCATACAAATATGAGTGGTAAATAATACAACTATAAAAGGCCATAGGTATGAGGACTCGAACCCCAGGCAGTTTGTATCGAGGTTTGTATGTACTGGATTTACAAGTCAGTGACTTTGTCCACGAAACCGTCTTGTCGCCTTATAATTATGAATCTTACGTGAATATAAATGACACAAGGTATTTTATATATATAAAAAAACTATTATTGTATCCAGTACAATTAAGGTAAGATCTACTCAGAATTTAATGATAAACACTAGTGAATAACTATAGAATATTCATCAATATAAATTTTATCTAAATTGTTTATTTCAGAATCATTAATTTTTTTATAGATATCTTATAATTTAATAGAAATTTTGAAACTTTACAAAAAAATAATTTGAATAAAGTAATATGTATTGCGATGTTTTTCAAACAATTTATCTATATTTGATAACTACTCATAACTATTAAATGCAAAATGTAATAATTACTAGATTGGTGATAAATATTTATAAATGGAAATGAAGAAATGCACAAGTAATAAATAACAAATGGATTTATAAAGAGTGAATAATAATTTATTGAATGGCAAAACAGGGAATAAATAATTGCGAGCGAAAGATGGATTGAGGATATCATAATTATAAGTCTCCCTTTTAGGGAATTTCCTGGTAAGGATACTGATCGATGGGATAGTCAGGTGACCAGCCTCTGTATGGTTGGTTGATCTCTTCCTGTGACCTGTGCCAGTGATCATGGTGGATGTCATGTGGCTTCACAATTCCATAACTGACCCTAGCAGATAGAGGAGGTGGTGGAGTAAGAAGTGCTTTCAGAGCAACTGCACCTGATAACAAAAGGGCCATGAGCCCCGCACCCAGGCCTTTGATACCAATGAGTCCAATTATCGTAATAATTATAGGCAAAACGATAAGAGCCTTCAATTTCAGAGCCAGGAGAAGTGGCAGGATGATCCTCTTCAGCTTTGTCCTTGCTGAAACACAAAAACACCAAAAATGAAAAAAAGAAATTCTTACTCACTAAACTGAAAGAACTTTCAATGAAGAAGAAATCTGCGAAAGAAAAATATAAAATAAAGTGTATGAGCTTAAACATGAAGGGTCGATTTCTTCACCTCTGGGCAAAGAGAATAAATTTCGGCAGAAAGTGAGACAATTGCGCCCAAAGGAAGCGATTATTTCTTGACTTTCTTCACGGAGAAAGTGAAGATTCCAAAGTGTGATTATCTGTTCTTTTTCTCAGAAGCTTTAAATTAGTATTCGTGTCAGTGTCTGATGGTAAGGTACATCCGGGGCAAACTAGTGATAGAAAAATAGTCTTTGTGTGTGAGGAAAGGCTTGATTTACGTTTGAGATTTTGGAAGTGTTTTTAGAGAGAAATAGGAGGAAATGAGTGGTGAGGGACTGGAGGAGAGGAGGGTGTGCCACATTAAAAAAAGTATTAGGTTCGCGCATGTCCTCGAGCCTACTTTCTTCGAACGTCGGCACTCTCTTTCAAGGTCCCTTCCCCGATATTTCCTCGTGCCTCCGACGTCCCAGATACCAAAAATCCTCCTTCGTCCCTACCGAGGTGATGACCTCCTTCGAGAAATTATACCCTTCTCCAGCCTCCGGCCAGATGACGGATCTAAGGAAGTGGGACAAGATTACGGCTTTTTGCTCCCGAAACTTTCAGTTTGTAATACGAAACGATCGATCCCCTGAAAAGCGGGTGTCTCGCGACCCTCGATTGGTTGCAGGTGCTGGAGATTCTTCTGAAGAGTATTTGTAGATCAGACGTACAACAAAGTATGCCTAAGATCGACAAAAAGGACGTGTGTTGGAGTGTAAGTCAAATTTTGGAAATTGAAGAAGTAAGAAGTGAGAAGTCGAACGAATGATTTCGAATGAGGTGGTTTCGACCAATAGGGAAGTGGAATATTGTTTGACCTGGTTTTAAACCTATGGAATTCTTGATGGTAGACCTACTTGCTTTTCATTGGCAAAGGATTGGAAAGGCACGTTGGTATAAGATTATGCCACGCGGGCATCGACTTCATTCCATGCCGTGGCATCGAGTAAGGCCAAGGATACTATGCTCACCTTGGAACGCAGCTCGAAGATATGCGATTCTGAACTTCCGGATAATTTATAAAAGGACTTACAGTCTTGAAACCTTTTCTTTATGTATTTTTTTAAATTCATTATTATTAAATTATTTTTACTTAACTTTTATAAATTTGTAACATTTAGGTAAATATGATAATAATTAAAAAGTTAATTAAATAGACTAAAAAAGAAGATTCTCTCTTTTTTTTTTAAATGACCTTTTTTAATACAATCTCTTTCCGTTTTAAAGAATACTTTTCATTTTCTTTTATGTATTTTGGCACTGGTATAGTAAAAAGTCCGACAAATTGATAAAATATTATTCCTGGAGATTTGTATCCTTAGTTATATTATTGCCTAAAAATTTTTCTACTCTGAAGTTTAGTAAATTTAATTAAGAAATTTTAATGATTCGCAACGCTATCTAACTAATTTAAGTCAAGAGAGTATCGTTTAAAAAAATGAGAAAGAATTTTAGTTTGAAGTTATTCTTGTTAAACTGTATATAATATTTTTAACTTCATTCACATTATATGAAAACTTACATTTAAAATGAGTCAAAATGTTTTAGAACCAGTCGGATTATTTTGGGAAGAGAATGTTTGATTTTGTATTATTAGAAATAATTTGCCTTAGTCAATTGACATCAAGTAGATGTACAGAGACTGACTTCTTGTGTTTAGAGTCAATTTAAAAATAGAATTATGAAGATTTTATGAAATCACCATTTGGTAAGTTTAACGAACACAGAAGTAAGATTAAAAAAATCATCAATCATTGAATATCCTGTAAAAAGGAAGACTAGATTTAAAAATAAATATCTATAAATTAGGGATTTATTATAAAATTTCAGATTTTTGGATTCTTCTAAAACTATAAATAAGTCAATGTATCAAATGGAAAGCTGGTAAAAAAGGTAGTAAACTTTTTTATTTTAAATTTCTAATCTAGCTGATTTTCGGAAATTCATCTGTGAATTAATATTGAATTAATTACAGCAAACGCTGTAGATTCGATCTTAAAAGTGTGTGTGAAAAATGAGAAAATATTTATAATTTTAAAAGATATGCATTATTGAATCAAACAGTGTCCGTAAGTACGCAGGGGGTACACAGGTAAAATTTTCGATTCTTTTGTTGCATCTCATCATTCCATAATCTTTTACAAGTTTCTTGAGCCAAGACCCATTTAGAAATCTTGAAACTTACGGAAAATACATATGAATTTAAATGTTATCATGTGATGAAATTATAGACTTCCTAAAACTTTAAACCGCTTTTTCTCGTATTTCATTTTCTCTTTAACGGTAGCCACGATAACTGACGAACGGATGCTTCGAATTCAAATTCACAGAGACTATAGCTCTAACTAGCGACCAGATATCTGAACAAATTTTTCCGATTTTATAAGCAAAAGACTAACCATTTTTGTTATCAATTTTCACGTTCCCCAAAGAATATGCGCCATTTCTACAATTTTAATCTTTTTTGCGGAATTTACCTATGGAACTATTTTAGACCATGTGACACTTACTTACGTTATACGATTCCTACCATACCGACATTTATTTTGCAACAACTTACATCTACATGAATTGAGATATCGAGTTTTCCAGTTATGAAATTAAATTAAATGCACTAAGAAAAGTTCATGTACTGGTAAATTCTTGGAATTACAACAAAATTGTTTTTTTCAAAAATTGTTGTAATTCTGAAAATTTTGGTGTATACAAACGTTTTTTAGAGCTTTTTGCTTAATTTCTCAAATGGAAAACTCGATATCTCAATTCGTGTGGACGCAAATTGTTGCGAAATATATTTTGGTATCGTAGGAAAAGTATGACGTATGCAAGTATTACATGGTCTTAAGGCTTCTCCTTTGATCACCAAATTCAAGTAGGGCTTCGTTCATTGTACTAACATTATGTTTTATGAAATTAATAAAAAGAAATACTGTGCCGAATTCTTTGCATTAAAATCAAAACCATTTTTATTCCGGAAATTATAATCCTGCACCAATAAATTATTTGTCTCTCTTTCAGAATAAAATAATGTTGGAATGCTTTATCATTGTTTTTTAAATCAAGAGCAATATTTGAGTGTATTGGATTATGAAAAGAATCATTTGAAGAATAATAAGATCAGCAATAATAACTATAATATTGCAATGCTAATATATAATGACGTAATATTTAATTTGCAATTATTTTATAATTTTATACTTCTATTTGAAATAAGTTATCAATTTCTGAATGAGATTTCCTGAATCATTACTCAAAGTCTCACTTATAACATATGGCAATATCTCTGAATAATGCATAAGTATGAAATTAACCTTCGGCGCATTTATCAACCTAATTATCTATAATAGATAGTAATAGCTTAATTAGTTCGGGATGATCAAATTCATAATTAGTTCACGCATTCGATTCCACTAGTAAAATATACCTTCGCAATGCTTCGAGGGTGTAATTACTGTTGCCCTACTAATTTACTTCATACATGTAGATGCACAATTTATGAACCACATTTGTACGCCATCAGAGAACATAATAAGAAACTTATCAGAGCATATTTACATGCAATTAGTATTATTATATTTTATAGTTAAATGAAAATTTCGGAAATTCTACAAATTTACTCTATGTAAAAAAACAAATCATTTGTGGAGTAGTTTGTCTGGCATGAATGGATGTATCTACTTCAAATTTGTCTCTATATTGGAAAATATTGCGAAAGCAAAATCTCTATTATTATTTTTATCAAAATGAGCACCGTTCTTCGTTACTCTTGAAATGTTATAAAAATAATAATATATTTCGCTCACAGAACATTTTCCGACAGGTAAATTTCAAATGGGTACATCCATTCATGTCAGGCAAAATGATTTTTTCAAATTTTAATATTTTCCAAAATGTATGCATTTCATAGAAAACGTACAATTTTCATGTTGCTTCAGTAAAGGTCTGGTAAAAACAAATAATAGAACTTTAACCTGAATATGCTTTCCGAAAAAATAGGGGTAAGAAGTAAAATTTGATTCACATTACTTATAGTGTATCTATTCAAAATAATCTAGTTTTTTTCAAGTCGTTTTAATTATTATTTATGTATACAGGATGTGAATTTAGTAGAACAAGTGTGAATATCAAGTAACATGATTTTGCATGTATGCAACCTGCACTTGTGTTGTTGAAGCATAATAAGATGTTCATTCATTTACTTGCTTGTCGAATAGAAAAATTTTACTACTCGATTATTTTTGAAAGACAGTTTTCAATTAACTCTTCAGAATATGAACATTAGTTCCAAGCATGAAGTATTAATTTAGCTACTTGTTAGTGGACTAATAGTAAACGCTTCCATTAATTTTAATTGCAAGAAATTCTCATACGAAGAAGACAAAGTATTCAATCAAGAAGATCACATAACATATCATCAGTATCATTAGTAAATGAAAACATTTAAAACCCATTCGTAACACATATAATCAAAAGTTCATTAAATTGAATAATTTATGTTATTTTCAATATTACACACCTTCTGATGCACCATGAGTGAGTCCTCGAAGTTCAAATTCAATATTACTTTTTCCAAGTGCTCTTCCAAAGAAATCAGCAGGTGATCCATCATTCGGGAGTTTAATTTGAATTTTCCTGCTTCTGAGAAATTCGTCAATCCTTCTCACTAGTGGGTCTTTTTCAGCATGCACTTCTGCAAGATCTTCATCTTCCACCGCGACTTTTTCAAGACAAATCATATTTCCGTAAATTCCAATAGATTCTTGCTGATTAAGGTGATCTATTTCCTCCTCTAGTTTCGACTCCATTTGTTCCAAATTGTTTGGTTGATCCTGAATTTTCGTCGGGTTCGCCATTACCATCGTAACCAAAAACAAAGACATCACCAGGACCTTTGTCTCCATTTTTTTAAATTACGGCAATTATTAATCCAATTGAAAATAATGATATTCACTGACTTCAAACCTAGTATTTTAAATTGAAGAATCGTCGCCTGATACCGACAAATGGCGAACGAATTTTGACTGTTTAGCCCCCAGGTAAATTTTCTTATATATTGACTTGACAGAAGTTATGGTGGGGTACTTGTGAACCATTTGGCAAGCTATGTGTCGGGCATCAACGTTGTGAATTTTAATGCCTTCTATCGAGTGCATTGCATTACAATCGTGATGTCTGTTCGGGTCTATGACGATTTTCCTTTTAGCAGGATCACTTTCGACACCTCAATAATCGTGAATTTCTATGTGAGTTTTTTGTTCCAAAAAATATTTCGCTAATATACCGTCAAACAGGGTGATTCCGGACATGTGATGTAAACTCGGAGATTACTACATTGATAGTTTAAATTTCTTAAGGTGGTTTTAACCAGAATCGGGAATCAGTTTGAGCCTTAACTGGTTCCAGATTCTGGTTAAAACTACCTTATAAGTAATTTAAACTATCAATGTAGGAATGTCCAAAATTATCCGACATGTCCGAAATGACCCCGTTTCACGGTTATACAAATTTATTTGTAAGTTTAAAGATGCCTGATTAATTATATGGATAGATTCCCTCATCATTAAATTAGTGCTCTGTTTCTGTGTCTCACTAGTTTATGACCATCATACTCAACAATCAAAATAAATGGGTTTGAATCAGATAACCTTTTATCTATTTTACAAAGATTTTGTATCTTTTATCATTTTTATATTTATAAACAATTTTGAATGAATAAAAATATAATAAATAATTATTGTTTCACTTTATTCTGTTTTTATTATAAGTAGTTTTAATCTTCTAGTTGCTTCTCTTATTAAAAGAACTCTGTAGACTCTGTAGACTGTCTAATAAGGTGCTCAATACAAATTGAAGTTTTTTTAATTTTCCGAAGGCTACTATTGAAAACAAACAACTATTTAAACAAATTGTTTATATGTTGCGCTAGGCCGTTTTAGGTATGCGAAATTAATTTTCTTAGTTCTCGATTTTTCTTAACTACTAAATTAGGGTAAAAAATTCTTTTACTCAAAACAAATATTTTTTATTATTTGAGGAATGAGCCGCAGATTTTATGAAAAAAATTTAAGTTATAATCGGGCTTAGAATACGAAATATTGTAATTTCAATACAGTGAATTATCTGAAATGGTCCCTAAACATTTTTTCCTCAAATAATATGCTCAATTTTTTTTCTCAAGTATAAAGCGAATGTTCTTCGTGATAAAAAAATTTCAAATAATTATACAAGGTGTCAGAAAAATTTTAAAATACACATTTTTTATAGTTCAAAGACTTCTAATATTCCTATAATAATTTAAAATGTATTGTTAGCTATAATTTACCTAAAAAGGATTTAACCTATGTCATTCATGCACTGAAAAAAATGGCTTAGCTGTTCCAGCTAAACGTTCAGCTGGATTATGTCTGTTGTTTTTGCTAAATTTTTCTATCTACAAAATTTCTAGATGGAAACATTTAGCTAAAACAGCTAGATATTTAGGAAAACATATGGCTGTGACAATGTGGCAGTGTGTCAATTTTAATGCAATTCTGCGTTTATATTAGTCTTGATATGTTTCGCTTACCAATTTTATTTAATTAGTAATTGCTGAAAATAAGACTTAATATCAATAAGAATAGGAGGTGTAGCTTGTGCAATAGGGTAAAATTATACACATTTCATGGTTAAATGGTGATAGAATTTTAGCTTAAATTATTTTTATTCTATTATCATTTTGACAAGTAAGGTCAATATCGGTACGTGTAATAACGGGGTTAGTGTGATAACGAGAAAAATTGCAATAACAAACAAATTAGATATTAACTTTCTTGTTACAACATAATGATTATATCTCTTAATGTTCGAAGAAAGAAGGTAGCTGCCATTAGTTATTGCTTTAAGCAATTATTTTTTGAAAACGAAGATGCTTTTAGAAAACTTCACTTCGTAATTGTGTCATCTGGTCTTTGGATTTTTCCTACATAGAGGACCTTTTGTTGCATTTTTTCCAGAAATAAAGGAAGATATTATATTTTCTTTTAACAACCGTTTCTTTTCTAGAAATTTTAGATTCTCATTATTTTTAACGATAAATTATAATATGATAATTAAAAATCAGACTCAGAGGAAGTGTGATATCTGATTTTTCTTTTTCATTGTGTAATACGAAAATCTGTCAATAGTTCGAGATTAGTTAGAGAGATAAGTGAACCTTATTTTTTCAATAAAAATATATGTAAGTACACAATCATAGTTCGTAAATACAATTTTAGTATATACATTTAAAACAGGCAACTTTTTCAATATTACTGGACCTTTATATCAAATTCAAATTTTTTTTTTTATTTTTAATTATATTCTTATAAATGGCACACAATTAAAAGAAAACATACATTATAAGAATCTGTGCATATTTTATCAACAGTTACTCAAGCACAATCTTCTAAAATTTGGAATTTGGGGTTTCTTTTCTGACACCCATCACATTTACCAGCAATGATGGAAAATCTGAAATCGTTCACGGTACCAAAAAAATTAAATATATTTTTTTACGAAAGTTTTTTTAAATTCAAGAAGAATATTAAAAGTAGAATGTTTAAATATAATTTTGGCTAAATTTGAAACAAGAATGTTCTCAAATATGTAAAATATTATTCATCAAAGTATAACTTTGCAACTTCGTATCACACCCCTATCGACCCTAATCTGTATAATTTTACTCTATTACCCGAGGGACACCTTCTATTGTTATTGATATCAAGCCTTATTTTCAGTAATTGAAAATGTAATAAAATCGGTAATCAAAATTTATGGGAACCAGTAAAAATGGAGAATTCCACCAAAATTGAAATTTCTTAAGTAGCTAACTTCCTTTTCTTACTTTTCTTAGTTAAAGGTAAAATACCGTTCAATGTACTATAGAAATCTTTAAAATATAAAATGTGCATTTTTTATAAAAATATTTTAAAATTATTTATTATGGGGGATATTCTTTTTACTTATATTGTATAAGGAATCCTGTGTATATTATTCCTCGACCAATAAAATCTTCAGAATTTTTTTTTCTTTTTTAAAATTTAGTACTTATTTCTCAATAAGTAACAAATACTTCCTTAGGGTGAACGAATTTTTGAGCCTTTAATTGGTAGTTAAAAAAATAAAAACACAGGAAATTAATTTTCAGGCTTAAAACGGTATAGCGGAACCCCTAAACAATTTTTGTGAACAAAAATAAATTAATGGAAGTATTTTGTCACCAAAAGGAAGGCATTTAGGAGGTAGCGTTCGCAAAATTCAAAAATACAAAAATTTTGTTGCGTACCCTACTGTCCAATTATATGATCTGTATTTTTATACTAATTATTCAAGTACATAGATGATTGAACAGGTTCAATTAGGTATTAGAATTTAGATGTACATCATGATCACTTTAATTTCCGATAAAAATTAAGGGCGAACATCCGGGTTACAAAATTTCAATATCCACTCATTCTTGATCGATACACAGATATCGTTTCTGGCTTTCAGGCGAGAATTAGTTTTCCGCGACCGTCGTGACACGGTATGGTATGCAAACCTTGTGGCCCGAATCTCGTTGGAAAGAATGAGAGAGCGAATAGGACAATAATGGAATGAGTGCAATAAAAGAAGGTGAAAGGAGGAAGAATACAAAAAAAAGAGAATGAAAAGCAGTTCGCGTACAAGTCAGTGGCAGAAGCAGTATGACCATATCCGATTTGAATCGTATATGAGCTTCTTTCAATTGAAGATAAAATTATGCTATTCCATTGCCTAAACGTCTCACGTGCTTCCGTACATTTCTGACCGCCTTTCCATTTTTCATGTATCCATTCATAAATTGGTATTTGCTTTTTTCCTGTCCTTTCAAGATATTATAAATTTTTTTAACTAATTATATAAGCTGAATCCATTTACAATAGGATAGGCTAAAAAACACAATTTTTTTAACCTCAAAACATAATAGTGCAGACAAGTTTTCATTTTCTTTACCAATTCTTTGGGCAATTTCCTGCATGCCAAAAAATGGTGGTTAATTTCGGCAAATTTGTTGTGGGTGTAGATTTTTTAATTGAACAATAATACAAAATGATAATTAAAAACATAATTTTATTGTTCAAGTTAAATTAAAAAGTTGAAATTTTATCAGTCAGAATCAAAGAAATATGCAATTTTTTTGCGAAAAGGCATCATTCCCGCATTGAAGATTTTTGTGTCTTTATTATGAGATGATTTTCGTAGTTAAAAAAATTTGTAAACCTACATCTTATATATTTTAATTTTCTGGGATATAGGGTTATGATTGTAAGAATATTGGTAGATTACGCAGAATTCACAGTCAATCTCCTATTTCCCTTTTCCCCGATTTTTCACCTTTTCTCACTCTTCCTTCTATTTTTCTCAAAATCGTCTATAATCCAAATACCTGAGAATTTTTTCAATTTTTTCTTTTTTTCAAGCTGTGATTATTTTTTCAAATAGAAAGCTATAATTTTCACAAATGCGTGCCACGATCTATACTTGTGCAAGCTATGAACATAAGGGCAGGTCGAAAATATATTTTTTTTGATCGAGGTGATTCCACATAGAAAAGTTTCCTCTTGGAATATGAGACATTTCGCTACTTAAACATTTTTTTTGTTAACATTAAAGCCATGCGCGAAGGTCATAAAAGTACAAAATTGGTCTTTCTCATTTTGCATCTAAATTTCAAACGGTATTGAAAAATGTTGTATAATATATACAAAAATTGAAGATCTAGAAAAATTACACCTTTTTTATTGTTTGACATTTTTTTGTATAACGAAACTCAAAATTCAATTAATTTTTTTTTTAATTTTCCATCAAAACGGGTTTTTTGGCGGGTTTGATATTTAGATAAAAAAACTGATTTTTTAACTTTATGACCGTTTCGCTTAGCTTTATTGTTGACTAAAATTTTGTTGTTCAAATAGTGGAGTGTATCACTCACTAAAAGGGCACTTTTTCATACGGTATCATCTGGATCTAAAAATGGCTATTTTCGTCCTGTACTAATAATTCTGGAAAGGGTAAGCATATCTCTAATTGAATCTGTTAGAATAAATTCAAATTTCATCTGTCACTTCACACTTTTTTATATTTATTTTTATAGAATCGGCAAGGTCCGGAGTACTGTGAAAAAATGGTTTCAATCATGTTTTGCGTTTTTTGAAGTCATTTGTTTATTACTTTTAAAATTGGCCAAAAATGTGGGCGTCAGCATGAAATGGGCACGTACGGCCGGTACTAGTTTAGGAGATATTCAAGCTTTTCTAAATTGAGTTCAAAATTATTATTTTCGAGTTTGAGTAAGGCATGATACTTAACCTATAGGGAATCTATTGGGAATATAATCATATTCAGAAAATAACAAGAAGTAGATATATTTTATGTTCGAAGAAAAAGTATAACACGTGTGCTTATGGCACTCATCAAGTTCAGATGCGTTTTTCTCGAAAAACGATATTTCGAAGTTCTAATTTAAAAAATGCCCTGATGACTCGTCTTTCAAATCAGAGGGTTCGTTTTGGGCCTGAAATGCCGGTAATTTATTCGGAAATATATCTCTATACGTAACTCTATACTGGCTATAACGTCCTTTTTCATGCGGACGCCCACAAATATTTGATTTAAAGAATGCAGCCATAGATTATTTCAGCTTATACGAGTTTTAGGTATTCTGCAAAATATTATGGAAGTGGAATAATTGCGGCAGAAGGCTAAGAATGGAAGTAAAAGCGCGTTATTTGAAGAGAGCTCAAAATAATTGTTTAATTAATTTTTCTAGTCTTTCTGAAATTCTTAATTTCTGTCAATTATAAATATAAATATTGAGGATGCTATTGGTCATTCATGTTTTTATATTCATTGTTTGAACAATCCACAAAGTACAAAGCACTGTAAAATTATTTTGAAAAACTTAAAAAATTTGGTATAGAGAATCTGACATGAATGAATCAATAGTGTCACAAAAATGAAAACAAAATATCGCATAGTCAATTGAGATACTTTTCTTCTTATAAAATCTAATTTGTAAATCAAACGTAATTTCCTTCGTTAATAAAATTGGTTCTTTCTTCAAAAAGTGTTGCATTTTTTCCTTCATGGTGATTGCGCTGTTATTTTTAAAAGAAAAAAATCCCCATTTCCTACAGTTGAACTGCTGAACTATTGTAATCCCCGATTTCGCCTGAAAATAAAGTGAGCAAGAAATGGGGATCCTTATACACTTGTCACGGTTTCTCTTAATTTAATATATAATATAATAATTGGACTTTGCCCAATTTCCTTCGAAAGCTCTTCTAAAACATTTTTTAAAATCTCTTGAAGAATCTCTTATATAATTTTTCATAATGATTTCACTGTTTTATGAATTAGTCTAAATTTCAACCATCCCCATCAATAAAACTCTCATAAATATTCTCAAATAATTTATTTAACATATTGGAAATAATTTAGGCATAAATTACAGAGGAAGGATTCATATAAATACTAAAACTAACAGTCGGTTTGTTCCGATTTATACCAGGTAGAACCGATTTCGGAACAAGGAAGGAAAACATCTTTCTGATTCGAAATGGGAATTCGGGATTTAAGTTAGTTAATTTCTTTAGTGTCTGGCACCTGCGCGGCATAGGCCAGCGAATGTGCGTCAACCTTCGCGGCTTCATTGAAGCTTCTCTTGTAGTAACCCTGGGGTTGAGCAGAGGCACCAGCATTCCATGCTTGAGGAGCTTGAGAATCCCAGCTGGGTAGGGCGTTTTTGCTGAAGAGGTTTCCTGCATTGCCAAGTCCGCTAACACCAGCTCCAAAAAGTTTCTGGAAAAGCAGCACTCCGGCGAAAAGAAGGGCAATTTTGCTGACTACGATGGCTTTGAAGACGAGAAGTCCTAATCCTCCAAGAAGAATTGGCACCAGGGCGAAGAGCTTGACTCCAGCAGCAATAATGAAAGGCATCAACATCTTCTTCATCTTTCCACCGCCGACACCACCACCACGACGAGCTGAAGAAAATATGTCTGGTTATAATTCAGAAAATGTAGAATCTTGTTTCATTCATATATTAAAATTTCATTTGGGTCGTAAAAGTCGGATGGAACCTGGGCCTATAACTTGTTGGACCTGCACATGTCCGAGTACAATTAACAAAGCAGAGGCAAGTATCTCAGTTTGAAATACTTTCATTTTATTATTTATAAAGTCTAATCTATCGTTTTCAGTTTCTAAATCTTGCAGATAAAGTACATTCACTTCAGCAATCATGAAAGGATTGCAGGATTAGAAGATTGAAATCTCGATAAAGAAGAGATTACTCTAATACTTTCACTGGGTGGGTCTGGAAAAGGAAAGCTAATTGACCCTGATTTAATCAAATGTTAAAAATAGATAGAGTGTAGGAGACACGTGAATAGGCTTTATTGAAGAAAGTGAAAAGGCATGACCCTCCAAGAAGGAGTGTAACCGGAACGGTTTCGACGGATAAGATAGGATATAGGCGGTGAAAGGCGCGGTCGGTATGCTCTTTTCACGTGACGTATCTTTGACGTCAATTCGCAGGATGCAATCGCCGGAGGAGTAGAAAAGGATTGTGTAATGGGAGTTGCCTCTTTCGGATAAAAAACTCAGACTGTGAATGAACTAAGGAAAAAAGTCATAAATGAGGATAGTCTGGAGGAATAATACTGTTACGTGAATTAATTTCTCTTGTGATGTCACTTCATTCAGAAAGTGATATTAAGAATTCATGGTCAGGTGCTATTTTTATGATTATTTTATGGAAGTTAATATTTCTTATGCTTAAACACCTTCCTCATTACTTCTAGTGCATTTTTAAGAAATCTTTGTCGATTAAAAAGTATGGAAAAAGTTTTTAGCTTAATTTTTGGAAAAAAAGGATAGTTACCTTCAGACAGAGCACGAGAGAGCGATCCTTCGGGCATGCTGAACTTCAGAGAGTGAGTTTTGAAAAAGCTCATTGCAGAGTCGAAGAGCATAGATGCCAATTTCATGGTTCTGTCAGTTGCATCACGGGGGAGAGCATTCAATATTTCAGTTTCTGATCCAAGAGATTTTCCACTTCGTTCTACTGGAACTGAAATTAAAATTAATTATTAGACATGCATTTCTCAATGTAGCGAAGAACATCTAAAATAAAAATTAGATATCCTTCAGTGTCATGGTGACAGATATTCCAGGCCTATATAATTCTCTACAAAGCTGAAGCTCTTCCCAGTAATATGATCAAAAATTCAAATTTATTCAACATTCCATTCATGGACACAAAACCGGATTTGTATCATATTTACCTCATATTTCTAACATCAAAAAGGAATTCTTGACCTAAAATCGAATGCAAATAAAACTTCTATAACTATACAAAGAATTTCTAAAATCAAGTAAAAGTATTTAATTATAAATTCAATCATCGCTCGACTCTTTCCAGCTATTCTGGAAATCTAACGTCCAAGAGTCCCGCTATATGTAAACATTAATTTTTTGCTTGGAAGATGAATGTAATTTTAAAACATTTCTAGTATAGGAGGTTTGTATGTCTTTATCGATTCGTGGAATCGTAAAGATGTTTAACATGACTTTTACTGTAGAGAATGTGAGACTACACCGCAAAAGAATGTGCCCCTACTAAATAAATGAAATGTGACTTATGATCAGGTATGACTGAACATTGTATTACTGATATATCCAGTGCGTTTGTATTCCAAACCCGTCTATAATTTTTATTCAATGTAAATGAATGTGAATATGCTAACTGGAATTTTGACTTTCAAAAATGTTATGATTGTTTGCTTGCCCTCAATCAGCTGCAATTGGAATCGACGCCCTTTAGACAAATACAGAATGTATTATTCAAATTTGTATAATTTATTCTGACGTAAACAATTATAAAAAGAAATTTTCAATAGTTTATCTTGGCGAGGTTCAGTATACTTACAGAATTTCTGTATTTTGCTTTTAATTGTTTTTCGGTTTTCGAAAATTTAAAATAGTTTAATGTTTGAGTTGAAAATAATAGGTTTTTGAATGTCAAAAAGTTAAGTTTAACTACTTGACTAATTTTCAGTTTTATATATGTTTTAATTGAGGATAGGACTTTAAAAATGAAGTAATGGTACGTGCTTTTTATGTCAGACATGAAAGTAAAAGTGCACCAAATTTAAATAATGCATGACCAATAATTTGTATGAAGTACTTTTCACATACTTAATGAAATAACAGGTAAATTTAAAAATATAACCTTTTTTGCAATTTTACATAAATTAACTTTGGGCATATTTTGCATCTGCATATTTTTTATCTGAAGTTGAATAAAGACGTTTTAAATAATGATTCATAAAATCGACAAAAATAAATCTATTAATAATTTCTGCCAATTTCAATAGAGACTTCTAAGCGTACTTCAGAAAAAATATAATTTAGGTTAACCTTGTTTATTTAATAACAGTTACTTAGAGTTTTAGTTTTGGCTTTCTCTTTAGGTAAAAGCTACAATTCTTATTTATTCCTACTGATGAAGGATTCAATAACTACTATTAAATAAACTATTTTAACCTGAATTATTTTTTTTCTGAAGTACGATTAACAGTCTTCGGCAAAATTTGTAGAAATTAATAATAGATCTATTTTCGTCGATTTTATAAAGGACAGAAAAACTTTTTTTAAAGTACTAATACCTTTAAGCTATTATTTGTGGAAAATCCGGCCAAATGGAAAACGAAGTCATTAGAAAATTCAACATTTAAGATTATATTAACAATGGTGAAAAAAAAAAGAAAAAATATTTGATTGACATGTATAACATAATGATTTTATCAAATATAAAATCCAAGTATAGAAAAAGTGATATCTGACACGGAAAACAACGCTACAGTAGTATTTTCATTTTTAAATATGTATTAAAAAATGTTGATATTTCTAAGGTACCAATTTTCCTGTAATTCATAGCACAATATTAAATCAGAAAGAGTACGAAAAAATGTTCAAGTAGAATTTGATTTCGTTACAGTTTAATCCAAAAATACTTTACTAAAGTAAATTTTTCTTCTTGCAGTATCAATTATTATATTTTAAAAAGCTAACAATAGGTTTCACAATAAGAAAAGTAGAAAGTTGATTCCTTCGAAATTAATAACTGCAACGGGCCAATTAAAAATATTAGGATGATTTCCAATAGTGATTCATATTTATCAAATATTTTCAATCATAGTATAATAATTATATAGAAATATACTGATTTTCTACTTTTTACGATTACATGATGCTACATTAGAATTGATTAGTTAAATAATCAGATGAAGCAATTTTGATAATTTTTTGCCATTAATTTCCTATAAGTGTTAAATTTGATTGTTCCACTAATAAGCAGATTCATTTTATTAGTTATTAAAATTTATTTTGCAAATTAATCTGAACCGAAAAAAAGGAATAATGAATAGAATGCAAAATATAATTCGTTCACTTTTCAATTTGAATATATGAAATTTCATTCAAATTAAATTAATTCAAACTAAAAGGTATTCTGCATATGAATGACGAAAAAACTCTAAGAGCACGCTTCAAATTTTCTGCAGGAAATAGATTTAAAAATATGAAATAAAAATACTGCCGTGTGAAACAAGAAATCGGTAAATACATTTTGGATTGGTTACCTAATTTGCAATTATTTTTCATTCATATATACTGAAACAAACTGGCAATCGAGGGCCACATCCAAAATATAGTTACGGTTTTCTTGATTTGCATGGAAGAATAACGCATCTAAAATTGCACAGATGACAATTTATTTTGAATTGTTGAAATTTCGGACTTAAAAAGCAGGATCAATTTTCACGATTTTCAAACAATTACAATCCTTTTTGTTTTATTCACTGTTCACTTCCCTGATCTCCACAAATCTTTTTTAAAAAACTCACCATCAGCTTCCTTGACGAAGGTAATTCCATCAATGAGTTGGATGTCGCTGGACCTTGCAGCCCTCGAAAGAGAATTGGCCGCCTTAACTGCAAGACAACTGAAGAGGTCCTCATCCTGTTCTAGGCAATCCAAATCCTTAACACCTTGAACACCACCAGCTTCCGGTGCCGGAAGAGCAGCGGCCGCCGCGACTACGAGTCCGATAATAAAGAATTTGTACATCTTGTACTTTTAATTTGTAATGACACACCGAGACACGCAAAGATCGTTCGGAAAATTTCGAAGCTGTGTGATCTGACCATGGCAAAGCCTCAATCTTTATAGGTATTCCAGGGTCCCAAGTCCCCCACTACATTTCACATGTGACAAACTCACACGTATACGCATCATCGGTACACTCATCTCCGCGCATCCACTCAACCTAAGACACCTCCCCACATAACTTTCTTCGATAATTTTTTAAACAAACGATTTGGCGTCGCGTCTCGATTGGGCGGTTCCTTTCTGCCCCTTCTTGAATCACTAGCTGAGATTAGGATGGTCCGGTGTCTAGTATTTGGGTCACAAGGGGAAGGTATTTTTCAAATGCTATTAAGAATTTGTCAGACACGCCAGTAAACTGAGATCGTTGGTTCCTAAATTGGAATCTTGTTAGACGGTTGAGATTCTACTCTAAAGACATAATATTCAGTTGATTTTACACTAGTGAGGATGACTGAATTCTTTCGTGTCATTGGTGCCTTGCCCTTTTTTTAAAATTTTGTTCATCTATATTGTGTGTCAAAAGATTCATATAAGTTCAGTTCTGCATCTTTATAATAAAATTGCGCAGGTTTGTGTCCTTAAAATATAGAAAATTGGTGACAGTCCAAAGAACTACAATTCACCACAACTGTTTGAATTTAAAAAATTCTTTGGTGAATTTAAAGAAAGTTAACTGAGCTTGTCTTAGTTAAAAAAAAATTTATAATTCAAGTGTACTTCTTTAACAGATCCAATGCAGCATATGACAGATTTATAATTGTAATGGTCAGATTTGGTTCTCCAATGATTAGAATATATTACTTCAGTGCTTAAAGAAATCTCAAGATTGTGATTGATGGGACCTAATTTGAGAAAATCTGACAAGGTGTTAGGTCTAGTTCTTTGTCAAGCCCAGTGAATACTTAGCAGAAAACCATATTCTCAGTTATCGACTTCCTCCTTGGAAGGTTTTACAGTCAATTTTTCAAATTTCATTTTAGAACTATAATGTTTCTTCATGTGAGAGAAAATAACAACAAACAAATCTTTACAAATTTAAAGAATGTGCAGAAATAAATCATTTTATCACAGAAAAAAAGTAAGCTATCTTATGTCCTATTGTTCTCTCTGGTAGATAAAACACACCCTCATCCTTCACCAACCGCAAACTTCAAATTTATTTCAAAGCTCGTAAGCAATACCACATAGTAATTAAGAGAGGTCTTAATGTTTCTCTTTATATGAACCTATCTTCTAACTCATTTGACCCATAGCTATTGAGCCTGAGCGAATAGACCTTGGTAATGACCGAAGTGAAACCACATCACGTATTCTTTCACAACATCGTTTGTTTTTTAAAAATAGTTTCAGGTAGCAAAGTTTTTTTTCATCTTTGATTAGTCACGAGGTGGAAGTGTCTTCCTCTTGTCATAATAGTTACTGGGATGAGTAAACCTCTACTAAAACGTGAAGTGAAGATGGGTAGATCTGCCTATTGGATGTACCGCCCGTCGACAGAGTTTCTTGAGGATGCGTTTGCGTTATGCATATACGAGGAGAATAGTCGTTTACACAGGCATTTCAAGTTAAGGCCACACCTGTCGCGGTCGACTCTCGACAATAATTTCCATAGACTAGTGACAGAAAAGGTACAGAACATTGTAATAAGCTCTGGAAAGCTGCCGGTTTTAGGTGCCATCATATTTGAAAAAATTTCCCTGATTTTTCTTTTCCTTTCGTAGAGGATATAGTTTAACATGGAATTAATATAGTAGAGTTTTGATTGATGGAAGAGATAATTGGTGTGTCGTAATATCAATTTAGATTCCTAAATTGTTTTTTTTTTCAAATAAATGTTTGCAATCCGTTTGATGCACCAGAGAAGATTGCCTTGACCCAGAGAACACAACCGGTAAGTTGTGAACCCAAGGATTACATGCCAGACTGGTTTTCTTATATAATCAAGCACGCCTTTCTTACCTTGCTTCTCATTCTAATTAACCAGTCTAGCTTTGTAATTAGGGTAATCTATTTTTTGGTCTGGAGCTGACTTACGCTTTAGATTTAGGAAGTTCGGTTGTTGTGTCTGGAGCTACTTTTTTTTGTACCCAACATAGGATTAAAACTATCAGTCATTTGTACACTCATTTTAATGCTAGACTGCTTAGATTCACAGTTTTTATTTGTCCTTATTCTCATTTGTAAAATTTTTTCAGGCAATAACTCAAGTTAAGCCCTTCTGACTAAAAAGATCTTCATCTCAATTAGGGGTCAATATATATAAAAAAAATGTCGACCACGAATCTCAGACTTTTAAATACAAACAAAAATTATATTGCATGAGTAAATTTTTCATTTGAATATTCAGTAATTACATAATACTTAATCGAGCTCTGGATTTAGATTGAAAAAGTAGGATTTACTCTTGAATTTATGATTTTCCGAAATTTGTAGGAACACTTTTCTAGATTGAAATCTAGATTTCAAAATATTCATTTAGCTGAAAAAACATCTAACTTTGAAATTAATAATTTATTTATTCGTTCATTAAAATAATTTCAACGTAGGCTGATTCGACGCGACATTTTTTAATATTTTCAGTGGTTCTACTTAAAAAGTCGTAAATTCAGTTTCTACACAAACTTTTGTCTTTGGAGTGAAGAATGAATTTTTAAACGGTCAAAAGAAATGTACCTAAACTTTCTGTCGCTATTGCTAATCATTAGAATTTCGGAGAATCTCTTAAGCTTCTGGATCCTCCCAAAAGTTTGTATTTCTTGAGATAATTCAGAATTATCATTTAAAATCGATTGAATCATCCCGAAATTTGTTATTGTTAGTAACAAAAGACTAGTAACAAAAGAATTATTGTAGTTTAAATGTGAAGAATTTCTCATGAAAAAATTAATCTTATTTAAGCTTATTTTATTCATTTTAAAGTTGAAATTCCATATATTTTTAATTTGAAGAGATATAAAATGTAAAAAGTAAAAAATATAGGTACAATCAGTTTTGACAGTTTCTGTCGGTAGTGTATTGCTAATCATTAAAATCTCTGAAAGTCTCTTAAGCTTTTGGATCCTTCCAAAAGTTTGTATTTCTTGAGATAATTCAAAGTTATCATTTAAAATCGATTGAATCATCCCAAATTTTTTATTGTTAGTAACAAAAGAATTATTGTAGTTTAAATGTGAAGAATTTCTTATGAAAAAATTAATCTCATTTAAGCTTATTTATTTCATTTTGAAGTTGAAATTCAATATATTTTAAATTTGAAGAGATATAAAATGTAAAAAGTAAAAAATATAGGTACAATCAGTTTTGACAATAAGTGCATTTTAAGAACATATGACATGAGAGAATGTACTCGATTATTAATTAAGTAATTTTTTTCATAATATTTTCCGGAAGACCAACACTGTTTTGATTTTTAAAACTTTTTTAACTGAGAAAATGTTGTTAAATTTTCTAGATGCTTTGTGTTGAAAAAAATTGAACTGCAGAAGATAAAAAAATATTTATTACTCCAAAAGTTATAACCATTTTAAACAAGGATTACAATTTTCTATATTTTTAGAATATTTCCTTATAAAATTAAATCATTTTTCATCGACGCGGAGTTAGTATTTAAAGCATTTCAATGTCTTTTAAACTACTTCAAAGAAGAAATATATTTAAATGAAGAAACTCAATTAGAATTTTTCTTCAATTTTGAAAATCATACATTAATAATAAATTTATTAGAATAAAAAGAAATGAATTTTCGAGAAAACAACGACTAAATTTGTACAAGAATACATGAAAACAGCAACTACTTTTATCCTAAATAACATTTTTTTTTAAATGAGGGAAGAGAAAAGAAGAAAAGGAGACCCCCAAATACCCTTTCTTCATTTCTTTCCTAATAAAAAATAAAAAATTCTTATATTATCCATAAATATATAATGTCATCTAAAATAATCACGCAGTTATAGTATTAGTTTGTATTGATTCGAGAGTTACACCTCATCTAAGAGTAGTACAGATACAGTAATTACATTACATAATCAGCATAAATTGTATGATTCACAGAAAGTGAAAAATCCTTCGATTTTAACTTTTGTTTTGTATATTTTTTTATCTACGTGTTCAAATTGAATTTTCAACTGAGCACAGGTAAGTCCAGGGAAGTTGGAAAATGGTGGCTAGGTTTACCGAAATTCGGTAAAGATAGCACATATATTTTTCGTGAGTCTAGGAACTTCGAAATCAATTCTGTATCTCAAAATCTTTATTTAGTATCCTTATAGAAATAAGTATTTTTAACATCCCAAACGATATTTCATTTGAGTTACTTCATAGACTTCAGAATTTGTATAAAACACTTCTCAGGGTGCAATATTGGCTTTTACAAGTTTTTAAATAATTTGTTGTTCAGGAATTTCGATCTCTATAGAATGTAATATGAATAAAAATTGGAACCTCTTCGTTCCAATATTTCAGGCAGTAATTGTAAAAAACAAATTACTAGTATAACCTTTGCGGACAACATAAAACCCTTAATAATTTTATTCACACATTATTATACTAGTTTATACCAAGCACCTAATTATTTATATTTATATCTACAAAAAAGGTACAAAAGTGTTGATGAAGGAAGAAGACAAAATAACAGTACAATTCCAGTAGATTTTACTTTTGAGCAGGGGTAGCAATAAATGTTGAAACACTCAATATTTTTAGAAGCTTGGTGACCTTATATTTAAATCCTATCAAATAGTTCCTATCATTATGAAAATATAACCCATAACTTAAGGTTCTAACATGCCTTTTAAAATCTAAATAGAAGCGTAGGCGATCATCGGCAACAAAGAAGTTATGTTGGCCATCGATTTGGAGATAAATTAACTGTTTCTGGTGAGTCATCATTAGAATAAAAGTTGAGTTTTTCAGTATTCTTTTGTTCAGCTGCAGTCCATAAAAATGTGTTTATAGACGTGTAATAAGAAATCAAGACTCTATCATTTAAACACATACCCTAATATGCCATTTTGCAATAAAAATTCCTATGCACATGTATTGCATCCCGAATTAATTTACACATTTTTATGAGACTTGCGATAATTCATCGAGGTCAAATTTCGAATGATGCGCACCTTTAACCGAGTGAAACCTTACGTCCAATTGTATGTGTAACCTGGTGTGCTTCATTGTGCTCCATTGACGGATCTGTTTAAATATTTAACAGCGCCTCTTTGGTTTGACATCTACTTAACGGTATCCTCTCTTTGGTGATGAAGGAAACTTTTCTGCCATTGTTTTTTCTTTATTCAATTTTCTTCTTTTGCGATTTGGTCGCCCTTAATCTTGGAATTCACTTCCGATTTTAAATGTGACTCTTATCGCAGACATCCGGTCTCATTCACAACTTTCTGAGGTGACCAATAAGAGAGCATTTCGGAGAAAAAACTTGAGATTCAATTTTGTTTCAGGATATTGTCTTACAAACTCATTTTGAACATTAGTTATGTTCGTTCTCTTGATCAATGTGAAAACTGAAAAACAATTGAATTTCTTTTATTAATCGTATTGCTCAATACTAACCAATTCTAGTTATGTTTTGTTTCAGTACATTTTGAGGCCGTTTCTTCGTTCACAATGAAACTTTATTTTTTCTGTGTTCTCAGTAATGCGTCCTGGTTGAATACACCGAGCCTCAGAAAATGGAAAGTGTCCCGAAAACTTTACGTACATTTACCGAGAGAGAAAACGAGAATGCACTCACCTTCTTGGAAACTGGCGCGTGTTAATCGGAGAAAACTTCTTTGGTGGTCCTTTCAAAAGGCATGGGTGTCTATTGATTGTTCATAAACGTCTTCTAAATATATTCATAATGAAAAGTTTTAGATTTATTTTAGCGGGTAAAATCATCGTAACTGAAGTAGTTTTTAATTATTAAAATAGAGAAAAGTAAAAATAAGAGTTTTATTATAATTTTAGTTATTCAATAATCTAAATAATCGGCATAAAATGCAAAGGTTTATTGCCAATCTTCAGAAGTAAATTTCAGAAAGTTGCACATTCTTATAACCTGGTAACCGAGATTATTCTGACACCTTTTGATTTTACTACTTACGTGTTAAGAACAGTGAAGTGAATAGTAAAACAATTCTTAGAAAGTTGTCATAAATGTAACATATATTTGAACAAAATCATTCAATAATTTTCACGAGAACGGGGGAAGGAAAAGAAGCATAAATAAATCGATTCTATCATTTTTATTACATTCAAATAAATCATAAGTATTGATACAATCAATTCTGTTGACGACGAATAACTTATAAATAACAATTCACTGAATCGAAGAATAAATAATTAAAAGTAAGATTCCTTAAAATATTATCACGCTTAACCATATATGTACAATAGCCTGATATGTTTTATTAATTTCGTCGAAAGTAATAGCCACGAAAGAGATGTTGAATGGAGACTGTTTTCTAACACATTAGGAAGTGATAATGATTCTTGCGTCAATCTGGTTAGTATGTGAATAAGTTATGACGTATTCAATAAAGCAAAAGCGGAATGCGGTGAACGATTTTTATTCCTCAGAGTATATTTCGAAGAAGTTAAACTTTCTCTCATCCTGGACGCATATCTTACGTAAGTTCGCATCGCAACTGCGTCAATGAAATTCTCATCTTGACGTAGATTCAAGTTCATTGATAAATCACTACTATATAAAGTCAATCGCAAGTAAAAGTTTATTTTTGTATCTTTCTTCCGGTTGGAGTTCATTTTCTTCATTAGTATTCATTCAATCGAAAGTATTAGTTCCAAAAAGTCGTATGATTAAAATTCGAACTTGCTGTTCTTTGCATTATTGCAAATTAGAAAAAAAATGTATTACTTTATTTACCTTAAAATTAGTTTTGTAGTCCTCGAAATAAGTTTTAGTCTCAAAGATATTCTGAATTATATATTTCAGAATGGACTTTATATTCCAAACTGTAATTTAAAAAATTCTGAATTTGTAAGATTAATTTCCTAGGCATAAGATATGACAAGGAAAAAGGAGAATAAATAAAAATCTTATGATATTTTTCTTACAATAATTTAGACAAATTTCACTTCCTTCGACGACGTTCTCTGTAATACTTAAAGGGATCTTCATTTTCAAAGTTATCTCTGATGTCCACAATGTCCTTCCGCCTGTATTTGCTGAGAGGAAGGTAAACGTCAGTGTCTCTACGATTTACAACAGTTTGGGCAGCATTTTGGGCCACTTGTCTGAGACCAACAATTGCAGCTAATATGAGACTCATGAAACTTAAAACAACAGCTTTACCACTCAAAACAGCCAGTCCTTTGAGAGCGATGGGAAGAACAATCGATTTGATGAGTAGAAATCCAATCAGAAGTGGTATAATGAATTGGTTCATTTTGGCCCCCTTTTTTCGACCTGAAAAACATTGTTAAAACTACTTGTAAATATTTTTCAGGTATATGATTTGAGTTCTGCTTCTTTTTATTCATGAAATTTTATTTTCAATCTTTTGTAGTGTTCAAATTTAAACAGTTGATTTTCAAAATTTCATTTTTGGGAAACTCTGCTTTATAGTACAAATAAGGTTTAGAATAATTTTCGATACTCAAAAAATGAATAATAAAGACTAGATATTTCCTTAGGAATAATTTTCCAATTTCAAACTGTATATAATTTTTTTTTTCAGATTAATTTAAAAAACAGCTGTTACAATTTGGAAATTGCCCTTCTTTTTATTAATTAATTTCTAAGGAAATACTGTGGGGTGGAGCAAAATTGATACAGAAATGTAAAGCCTCCTTTTTGAAGGACACATTCAAAATTTAACATTAAGCTGGTTCGAAAAAATGGTTTTAGAAATCGCAAACACTACCATACCCAAAAGTAGTACATTGGGCCAACAATTTTTTTTATGTTCATCTCGTGCAGAATAGTACCCTATAATCTGCCAAATTCTCTTGAAAAGACTCTAGATACCTACAAAAGTGTCTAAAAAAATAAAATTGAAAAAAACTTTAAAACTCTCCAGGTAATTATTCTTTTGGACCTATTTTGCTCGCGCGCGTTACCTAGATTTAAATGAATCAATTCCACATTGTATTGTTTGCGATTTCTTGAACCATTTTTTTTTCGACCCAGCCTATTTAACATGTCAAGAAAAATTCAGGCAGATTATGTTTTATCGATTCAATCAAACCAATCTGCTTATTACTGTTTCGTTCCGCACTCTCACTGAAACTGTAAAATCAAATTGAAAAAATAAAGAGAAACTGTCACGATACGACTGAAAATAGTATAAATATCAAATTCAAGTGTAAAGCTGTTAAAATATGTATGAATAATTAATAATAACATATACAGAAGAATATGGACCGAATACACGGAAAAAGGTTCAATTTTTCACGTTATTGTAAGAAAATAAAAGAATAGAAAATCCTTACACATTTGGAAATTTATGATTGGCCTGATATTGGGATCTAATTCTATTATTATTGGGCCAATATTGGCTGCCAAAATACGGCTCACCAATTTTCACCTAATATTGAACTCAGATCTAGAAAAATACAATCGCTAATAAAACAAATATTGATCTTTCGCATTATTTATGAGTTAGTGTAAATAATTTATTATTGATAATTATTAGCTAATTCCATTTCGATTTATTCATTATTTATAAATTATGATTTATTATGTTGGCGGCCTGTATTGGTTTAATTTTTCAGAAATGGTTCTTGAAAATTTACTACTATGTAATATTTTTTTTTTCGGAAAACTTTGTTGAAATTTTGACTTTTTTTCATAAAAAAATATAATTTTTGTTACCAGTAGTCTGTTTACTAACACCTCATAAAATACCAGCACAACATTTTTTGAGAAGTTCTGCTTTGAATTATGATTTTTCGAAAATAAAAACATAGCAGGATTAATTTGTAATCAAGATCCTCTTTTATATTTATAGATTTATTAAATACTTTAGATTCCAAGATGTTTCACCCAATTTTAAGTTTCCCTTCCGGCATATTTTTCCCGATTTTAAATTTCTCCTCCGGCATACTTTGTCACCATAGAAATTGAATTCTAAAGAATTCCGAAGAATTTATGCTAAATTCTAAAGAAGTCTAGAAATGTCGAAGAATTGATAATGAATTCCAAGGAATTCAATGTTCATTCCAACGAGTTTGAAAACTTATCTCCTGCAAAATATGCCGAAGTAGAAAATTAAAGGAGGATTATTGTGACAGATGTAGGTTACTTTTCATCTCCATACCTGTATCCCCCCCCCCCCGCCAACTAGAAAAGATGGTGGGTGTAACCGAACTCGCGCTTGAATTCTAAACTCTACAGAATTCCAAAGAATTCAAGGTTAATTCCGAAGGAGTACAATCCCTTTTTGCTTCTTTAGATATAATTCTATGATTCCTGTAGACGAAATTAGGTTAAATACTCCTCTTTCCTGAAGAGAAAATTAAAATTCGGAAGAATATGCAGAAAGAGAATACACAACGTATTTTGTACCAAAGAAGAAAGTATATCTAAAAAGTATTATACAAAAAAATTTTGTGAAACTAATTTTTGTGTATGTTTGTGTAATTTTTGCGTTTTAAAAGCTTTTATTTATTAGCAATAATATTAAATTCACGAAATCTCATACTTTTCTTTAAAAAATTGAAATTCGCTTCTGACAGAGTGTATTCTTCCGAAAAATATCAGTTTTATAAAAATAATGTATTATTATTATTATACTAAATGAAATTCAAGTCTTTAAAAAATAAACTTCACTTTTCAACGCAAGACAATACACCATATTTCTCAAAATTTTAAATATTTTTCTTAAATACTTTTCCATATAGTCTTCATTAAAATATTGGTTAAATAATTTTATATCTTGATAGGGAATAAAAACATAGTAAAATGAGCGGTATTAAAGATTTATCCATATTTCATTTGTAAAATGTATTCTGTCTCTTCAATTAAAACGTACAATAAAAAATGTTGTGACAGCCTTCGAATTCATCAATATAGTCTGATATAGTTAATCACATTATTCATTCCATTCAAGAATCCTTTTTGATTTATAAATATTTTTTCCTTAAAGTCTGTGTGAATCTACGCAATTAAAAGATAAAAGGAATCGTTTTTCTTCATATAATAAACGTACAATACATATCCTATTAAATGTGACCTAGAATATGTCTTGTCAATAAACAATATAACTCATTATGTTAATAACTATAATAAAAGTCTTGTCTAATAGTCTCTCAAATGGTAAGTACACACGTAACGATCTCAACGCGACCAGTAAATCTGTCCAATTTCGAATTCCAAAATTGAAGATCATGAAAAGAAGATAGACATTAAAATATCCAATAAGAAAGTTTAAAAGAGGTTACTGCCAATAAAAGCCGGTTTTAAAAGAATTAAACTCGAGTTCAACCACCCGCATTCTTTACCTTCAACACCACCAGTGGTCTGTTCATCAGGAATCAAAGAATCGATGACATTAAGAATCCTATCGCTGGCCCAGTCCAAGGCAGTTTTCGTTGAATAAGTATCCTTAATAGCATTTTCATGTGTAGTGGGAGAAACATCTTCGGCATGAATAAAAATTGGCAATAAAAACACCATACACAAGTTACAGACAATAATCATTTTTCACTCATTGGGAGGAACCTCTTCTTGTAATCTAACCTCCGACTTCGAGTTTTTTGACTTGCACTATTCTCAGCCCTGAATTTCACAGATTTAAAAATTTTGTGCAACGACGCGTTCACGAACTTAATGTCAACTGACTTGGATTTGTAGTCAAGCCATTAGTTTATATAGAGCATCCGTGAAAACCATCGGAGAGAAAAGGCCCTCCTATCTAACACGGTACTGACGCGTGACGAAAGATCCCTCTTGTCCATTCCCGTTTTTCCTATGTAACTATACAATTATTGGTCGAACAGTTCAGAATTCACGCGAGATGATTCGCGTAATGCCTTTGCGCTGCAGGAGACGAACTACGACCACTTCGTTGTCCTCGTCGTGGGAGAGTGCAACAGCCATTCCTTGAGTGAGTTTCACAGTTGATTAAATTCTTTGGTATAGCTCAAAGTTTGGTAATCATCTCCGATCTGTTTCATGGAGTCACTCTGCGGAGAAATAATTAGCTGTCGAATTTAAATATTGGGACGCGTACGTCTTGACTTTCAGACCGTTGCATGTCAAGAAAAAATTGGGAAAATGTCGTAAACGAGATATTGCTAGAAGAGAAAGCTGGAAGGGATTCTAATTTTGGAATAGAAAGAGACGAAAAGAGAGACAGAGAGTAAATCAAATAGAAAAAAATTAAGATAGCTGGAAAATAAATTAGAATATAGAGTAACCAATTTTTTTTTATGTTGTCTCACATAAAAATACTATATGCCTCAGAAGTAAAAAACACACCCTCTATAGGAGTTGCAAATTTATAATGTGCTTTGTTTATTCACCTCAGATATTTTAGGCCCCAATGATTAAACATAACCTTCTAAAAGTTGAAATGTTTGCCAGTGATAAAAAAGTACCCTAACACTTTTGAAAACTATCTCTAAGAACGATATTTAGCTTCGTACACAGTTTTTTACATAATTTCTTCTAAAAAATTCTAGGATTACTTGAGAAATAATACTTAAATTTTAAAAGTTTTGAAAATATAATTGAAAGACAATTTGACCATTTTTACTTGGATTTCACAAAAGGAGTCTTTATTCAAACTTATATAAACCAGAGTTCTATCCTGTGTAAAGGATAGAAAGTTCTATTTGTTCATTTTTAATTTTCAGGTTCAAGTTTTGAGATACGCAGGATTTTAAATCAATCTATAGCACATCTTAGTATTTAAAAAATAATTTTCTGATAAATTTTTGTTGATTCCACTTTTACATATAAGAAAGATATATTTACCTATAATGTATAATTTTGCATTAGTTATTACAAAAGATTAACGCAGTAAAATGTGCTACACATTTTTTTATACATTCAAGATAATCTTTTTAATACAATCAGGAAGTTCGTGGATGTTATTTTGAACTGAATGGTAAATGACACTTTCAATTGACTTTTGTCTTCGTACAACTGTTTTTTAATTCAAAGAAAGTAAAACCTCACTGGAAAACATCAGAAGTGATTCTGTTAAATGAAGCGTTTACTAATTTTACGTTCTGAAGCAGATTTATTTAAAATTCTAAGTATTTCAAGAGTTGCTTCGAAAATAAAAAATTAACAAAATATAACTTTCTATTCTAGTTTGTAAGAGTTTATATTGGTTTTTCATGTTTCAGGGTCATTTTGTAACATCCTAATAAAACAGTTACGCACTTTTTGCCAAAAGACGGTATTTTACCATTTATTTCATCAAGGGCGGTTTAGTGATCAAAAACCGAAACTCTAATTGACTTAAAATTATTTTCGAAAAACTATAAAATATTTGAATAATATTTCTAAAGTAATCCTAGAACTTTTCTAATGAAAAATTATGTGAAGAACTGTGAAAGAAGAAAAAAATATCGGTCTGGTGGGTAGTGTTTGAAAGTTTAACAGTAGTTTTCTATGACTAGCACACTTTCAACTTTGAGAAGGTGATTTTTAATTATTTAAGGCCGAAAATGTCTGAGGTATGTGAAAAATAATATTATTAATTTGCAACCCCTAAAAGAAGGCGATTTTCACTTTTAAGGGTGATATTCTAAATAAAATAAGGGTACAATTATTTGCAGTGATGCCTATTACTTGAGAAAATGTTTCTTTAATTTGTTATTTGAGTTAAAAATGCCAAAAATCCATAATTTATTATTTTTTGCTATCTAGTTTAGTCTATTTATTGACATTTCCTCAAAGAAGTATATAATTAGTATATTATTATTATTACTTTCAATGAATGAAAATTGGCATTGAAAATTAAATTTGTTTATTTCTTCAATTGCTAGAAACAAATTATTGCATAAAACTTTAATTTGCTGCATTTTTAGGGTTTAAACGTTTTATTTATACTGACGTTGTCGTTGAATTATGTCAAATTAATAACTAATAACAACCGAGAATTAAACGAGTAAAATTTTTATAATCAAATTAACTTATTTTTTGCGTTTTTTAACATTGAACATTTTTTTCTATTGAATAATTTTTGTTAGTTACAAGAACAATAGCTTCATAGAACATATTGCCACTCAATAACCATTGTTATTGTTAAAAACCAATTCTTATAACTTATACTTATTTCAATTTTTAAAATAGGAAACTTATTTTCTGTGAAATACGTGTAATTTCTTTTCACCTCAAGCATAACATCTTGAGATAATATATTGACCCTGGAAAACAATTGTCATTGTTATAAATAATTATAATAAACAAATGCACTCATATCGTATTTTTGAACATAAACTATTCTTCCTTTTTGCAGGGTTTAACATTATAAATGTTTTTTATCAATTCTTATTAAAAAATCCAATTTTATTGGATAATGACGACTTTTAATAGTAGATTACGTGATTATTGCAGTAGCCGTAGGCGAGGGCAACAATCACGGGTCGAGATACTGATAAATCATGAGAATGATAAAATTTGGTATAAAAATGGATAGTATAGTTGAAAAAAAATTATTAGAAGGGCAGGAACTTATGTCTAGCTTTATAAACAGAAAATTTGAATACAAAATGTAATAAGAGAATTTTAAATTAAATAATTGAATGATAATTCGAATAATTAGCTAACCAAGCAGTAAATAAGCGTAATATTGTTTTAAAATCAATGGATTCTGGTTATAAAGTTATATGGCAGAAATTTTAATTGGCAGAGAATTGAAGAAAAAACAATAGATTTCATATTTAAACGCCAAAAGTGACAATTAAATATTTTTAAAAAATTTTCAAATAATTATTTAAAAATTTTAGACCGTTATGATTGGTGTAAAATAAAGAAAATTCAATGTATGGAAATTTGTTTTTTTATCGATAATACATAATAATATGTAATATATCATGAACCAAAGTCTCTTCTTGCTGAATACAATTATTGAAATATTTAAATCGACGCCTCCGGTCAACAGCGCTCTGTCTCATACACGGCGCTGTCAGCAGATAGACTCATATTGAATGGAGGCGTCGAAATATCTCTGCCAAATTACTGAAATTGTAAACTTTTTTACAAAAAATGAAATCTTTTCATTTAACTGATTTAAAAGTAATTCAAATAATAATTTAGCTATAAAATCTATCGCGCTCTGCCTTTGTGCTTATTTCCGCACATTTATGTTTAGACCTTTAAAATTTAGGGCTAAGACATTACCAACTGTATTTGGATAATTTTGAATTCTCTTTTGTTAAAGCACCTTCGGCTTTAACGAATACATTTTCATCATGTTCCTCGCGCTTCACATTCGATTGAAGTATGATAAAAATGCGAAATTTTCTATATTATGTTAAATTCTATTATATTAATTAAGTTATTAATTGTTGTATCTTGATCCAGGACTGCTCATTTGGACATTGCATAATACAGTACAAACTCTATTTTTCTAAATTATTTTAATACATGCTCTTTATTTTATATTAATCTTTATTTGAAGCTATTCCAAGAAGTATATAGGAAATTTTTGTTTGGATGATCAAATTAAAATTATTTACTATAACATGAAATTTTGTATTCGAACAAAAATTTTCACGAAAAAAACAAAAACTATATGCGTTTTAATAACAAATGGTTTGAAGAAAATTTGTAGATCTTTTTGATATAAATAGTTTTTCTTGTTAATACTTCATCGTATGATGCATAGTTTACCTGCAAAATGACATTTTTGATAATATTTTTCACGATTATAACAAAAACCATGCGTGTTATCGAAAAATCGTTTAGAGAAAATTTATAATAGATCTTTTTGAGATGAACAATTTTTCTTGCTAATATTTTTTCCTATATTTTATAGTATGGCAGTACAATTGACTGTTTTATTTTCGATAACATTATTAATAATTAAAAGAACCCATATGTTTCATGAAAACACGATTGAAATAAAATTTTTAGATAATTTTAAGCTGAACAATCTTGTACTCCTACGATTCTTTGTAGCCCGTATCGTTTGGTTCAAAATGTAAATTTTCGATTTTTTATTAGATTTTTTGATGGGCAAAGTCACAAACTTTTGTCAAAAGAAGCTGGTTAACGAACTTAAACTCTCTTTTTGGGCTCTGAAAAAGTATGCTAAAAGAATATAAAATCCGATAATTATTTCAAAAGTTATCGTGCCTACAGACTAAAAACTACTATAGATGAATACTACCACTACTACTAATACTAAAGGCAAAGAGACGGGCACCCTCGTAAAAACCCCTTTTTTCTCACCCAGGGGTCCTAAGAACGTCGACATTTGATGAAACCTGGTGATGTAAATTCTACATAAAACTAATACTTTCTCATTATGATCAGAAGTAGTACGCATTTCTGAGAGTTTTTCAAGAGAAAACTGTTATTTCAACATATATTTGTGACGAACACAAATTCATGTATCCGCATAGGCACACTTATTTCCGTATCTCGTGTTGGTTGGGTAAAAAATTCAACTTTTTTATTTTTGAATAGCATGTTGGACCATTAAAAGAAAAAAGATTAATACTTCTCTCAAAACATGGTTAAAACCAATCTCGTAGGTCTTTTTAAAAGCAATGATTTATTATCTGGACTTATTTTCGAATCTCGTGTCTTTTGGTTCCAAAATTTAAATTTACGATTTTTCATTAGCATTTTTGATAGGTAAAACCACAATGGTTGGTAAAAGAACACTGCCTACAGACCAGTACTACAAACAGTCAGTCGGACACCGCCATAAAAACCCGTTTTTCTCACTCAGTAGGTCTCAAGGGAGTGGGTCTCTCCATCAAGATTTTATAAAAACCGGCGAAGTGAAATTTTAGGTAAAGCTAATACATACCTTCTCTTTCGGAAAAGTTAAATTTTATTTTCAAGCGCCACCCTATGTAATAATAATATATAGTATATAATGCGCCAAAGTCTATCATTGCCGAAACAAATTGTTCAAATATTTAAAAATCTCTGCTAAATTAGCGACATTGTAAACTTTTTGCCAATAATGAAATCTTCATATTGAACTCGTTTGAAAAGTAATTCAAATAATAATTTTAGCTATACTAGAACGTTTTGCGCGCCACGCGCCCACTAATTACACTTTCTTAAAAAAACTCGGTTTATTTTCCAAAATTTTGCTATGGATTTTACAAATAATATTATATGATTTAAGAACGTTGTATATATGATTGACAGAAGTGTCCTTATTATAGCGAGAAAAATCCAATAAATTCAATGTAAATTAAACCATTTTTTCCACTTACAATTTTTTAAAATTGGCTCCATTTACCGCGTTTTCTGGACATTTTTGTCACATGAATGCATTAAATTATTTTCTTTTTATAACAAAATTTCATTTTTAAAAATCAAGAGCAAGAAAAATGTGACATTCATGTTCATGATGAAATTTAGCACGAATGGCTCATTTTTGCTAGTTCTATTAACATTTTGAGCTTCTCTTTACAAAATGATCCTGTAATATGACAAATTTCACTTCACAACTTTACAGTTTGAAGGTTTTCCATATTTTTTAAGATGAATACTTCATAGAGAGGAAAATGGAAAAATTTGGAATTCATAGGTTATTTGAATACGTTTTTACCCGATTCATCCTGTACATTTGACTTTGGTCCCAGGAATTTTATTCTGATAAAACTATTTGATTAAATATTCAAGATTTTTTGTGATCGTTAATAGTGGCTGAAAACCCTTTTTTAGTTCAAAATTTAACTACTTAGTTGAAAGTGGAACTACTTTGTTAAAAATGTATTTTTTGATTGATGATTTATCCATTTTATTACAAAAATTTTTTTTCAAAATTGAACTATTTTGTTAACATTTTTTTAGATTATTTTTTTAACTGAAAATTGAACTATTCCAAGTTTAGTTGGACAATTATCTTCTTCAGTTAAAAATTGAACTATTTGGTTGGAAATTTCTGTATTTTGTGGAAACTTTCTCTTTTGTCTTTTTCGTATAAAATTATTTTTTGTGGTTAAAATTTTATTTTTTTGGCCAAAAATAATTTCTTCTATTAAAAATGAATTTTTTTAACTAAGAATTTGTCTATTCCATTTTTTTCGAAAAATTTTTTCATAGATATTTAATTTTTTTTGGTTTAAAATTGAACTATTTATTTTATTAGGTTAAAAACTTATTTTTCTAATTTAAAATCAAACTAATCTATTTTTCGTTGAAAATTCATCTATTCTGTTAAAAGTTTATCTTTTTTGGTAGAAAATTTATCTTCTGTTTTGAAAATTTAACTATTTGGTTAAAAATTTAACTTGTTGAAATTTTTTTTTTTTTTCGTTGAAAAGGATTTTTTTTTACTGAAAATGCAGTTATTCCATTTTAGATAGAATTTTTTTTTTATTTGAAAATGCACTCATTTTATTATAACCTCGTCTTTTTTAGTCAAAAAATCAATTATTTATGTAGAGACTGCATATTATTGTGTTGTAAATTCAACTTTAAACACAAAAAAAATCGTATTAATTGACTTGAAAACTCAACATTTTGAATGAGATTTTTTCCTTTATTGATTGAAAAGTCTTTCTTGGCTAAAAATTCAACTTTTTTGTTGCACATTCGTATTTTTTTGTTTAATTTTACAGCTTTTTTATTTAAAATTAAGATATCTTTTTGATGGAAATATCAACTATTACACTTTTTGTTGATTAATCATTTTTATCAAAGATTTATCAGTTTGGTTGAAAATTCAACTATTTTGTTGAAAATTCCCTTTTTCTTGGTTGAAAATTAACTATTTTAAGTAGAAATATAATAATAAAATTTTACATGGATAAATCTTAAATTTTTGTCATTTCTATTATGCAAACAAATGTGACATTTTTTTATCACTGTCCTTCCACTGTGACTATATATATATATATACCATTAAACCATTTCCCTTTCAGGGTAGGCGTGACACTACCCGATTCGGGTAGTGTTTCTAGGTTTTTCTTGTAGTTATAAATAACTACAAGTGTGGGCTCACCACACCCACGATGTGCCAACAGCACTCATGTTAGTATTCTAAATTTTTGATAATGTGTGTGAATTTGGCAAATTTCCTATTTTGGATTTTTTTAAATTACTCAATCAGCATTCAGGAAAAGCGACAACAATGCTTTCGAGATTTTCGTGACACAGCTATTAAAAAAAATCTACTAAACTAAATAGTGATAGTGATTAATCAATTTGCAAAACCAGAGCGAATCAATGACTTGAAACCACAAGATTTTCACACTTATCCTTTATTTCTAGCTGATTATAGTACGTTCGTACGACAGTGTCGTAATCAATCTCGGGTTTACTGCCTTTGATTATAGAGGCTTCCGCTCATAGAAAGAAACTTCTCGAAAAAGGATAGAAAAATCTTGATAGAAAAGACAGGCTAACGAAGTAACGAATCATGTTCAAGAAATGTCTTTCTGTCTAATTTAACATTTTTTAATTGACTAAGATTTTGACCAGATTCTCCCAGAACTCATGTACCATGTTCCTATTTTCTACTAGTATGAAGGAAGAGTATTGGAATTCTTCTTTGGAGTTCTTCATGCATTTCATTTGAAAATAAAATACCTTGCATTACCGAACTTTTATTTACTCACATTCATTTAACAGCTCTAACCCTCTTTTCTCATAACAATTAAAACAACTGACATACCTAAGAAAACTACTTATCATGGCATGCTTTCAGAGATTGAGTACACTAGCTCATATAGCCTTCCCTAGTTACAATTAGACAAAGAGTTAATTTTCTCCATTTGGAACTGTAGAAAGCGTTAATGCAAGTTACAGTAATAACATAATACGATGCTAAATTTGATGCAATTTTCTATCTTCACTTTTACTTTGTATAACTTGCATAACTTAGAACACAATGGTGTTAGGTTAATAGAACAATTTAAACATAAGAAATTACTTAAGAGGGTGATAATTATCTTCCCACTCTATTTATCACAATTAAATTTCAAAAAAATTTGTGAAATCAAAGCAATAAATTACAATTTATAGAATATCAGAAAATTATTATTTCTACGATTACAAAGCGCTTGACTGGTTGGCGCCGAATAAAAAAAACGGTAACCGCAAAGAAAACCGTAATGTTAAGACATTGACTTAACAGGCGTAACGAGGCGACCATTTCCGAGTCAGTAATTTATTTTTTGCGATTCCTTCTTGCCCTTTTCATAATTATCCGGGATCCAAATTTAGTAAGGAAATACTGACATGCTCTCATGTCGCGTTCACTCACTGTGTACACGTGTCTCTTGAAGATGATAAAATTGCTTCTCTAACCGGATTACTGAGTTTACAGACGAGAGGCTCCTCTAATCGTATTTAATTATGCAGGAGCATAACTAAATTATTTTTTCCTCATATTTGTAGATTTAAGGTAAATGTTAATTGAAAATCCAGTGACGCGTTTGACTCTATGCGTGTGAAAGACTTTCGTTTTATCTTAGGACCGGTTTGATGTCAGAGGTTGTATTAGGAAATAAAACAAATTACTTTTCCTCGACTTTATCTACTTTCCAAGATTGTGGACGCACGGGAAGTTTATATTTCATTTTTAAATTGGGAGATTCCACAGATGGGAATGCTGATATTTTTTGATTGAGTAACTTGGAAATTTAGTGAAAATCTTGAAAGGCTGTGAATAAAGTATATTAAAAAGATCAGAGAAAAATATTACATATTAATAAGTGAAGAAATGATCAAAATACATTTTTTCAAACATATTGATGTAATTTGAAAATATTGTTTTTCATGTATAATAATTTGCAATAGTGAGCTTGAATTATTATTAGAAGATAGCCATATTGCCATTTAGAGAATATTAGCGTTGAGTTGTAAAGTCGGTGCTGCATCATTTCTTCAGCATCTTTCTGATTAAAGTATGCAGGAAATGTCAGCAATTTATGGTTCAATATAAGTAATATAGGACAATCATAAATCAAGTAAAGATTGAGAGACTTTAGTGCAAAGTAACCTTCTCATACGAAAAATGTTTGTATACAGATATTGATTGAGTATGATGTCTACTAGTACCGCAAGTGTCTCCGGACGACGATAAACTTATATTTCCAGCATATTTATTATATTTCAGTGCTACTTCTTCAATATTTAGTGATTATATTACAAGAGCAAGGTCAAAAAATTATTAATCGTGATAATATTGTAGTTACATGTCACTGTTGCATGGGGAATCAAGGAAATAGGAAATAATTAATTTATGAATATGTTCAGGATACTTCCTTTAAATTTCTTGAAATATTCAGGAAATAATTATTCTAAAAGTCAAAGCATATAATTAAAATTATATCATAAAATATGGATTTTTGAAAAATTCTTTTTTGAATTCAAAGAATTTATGACAATTTTACAAGTAATTCCAAACTTAAACAGAGATTTTAGCAGATTTGTACAACTATGATATTTTGCTGTCAAAAGAACATCTCTGGTAGTAAAATTTTACGAAAAAGTACAAAACAATAAAAATGGTCGCTATTACAAAAAAACTTCTATATTTAAACTTTGAAGGAAAGGTAGAATAGTAGAAGATAATGATCGTTATTAAACAATAACAAAATAAAGTTTTGAGCTTTTTTGAATATATATTTAAGAATAACGTTTAAAGCTTTTTTGTTAATATATATTCCTTACAAAGCTGCAAAAGTAAGTTTTTACTTGTTTAGTACGATTAGTGTCTTTTAATATTATACCATTCCTTTAAAGTTGAAAAATATAAGAACAACTTTTTTAAAAATTAAGATAGAACAGAAATCCATTTTATCATGAATAATTTTATGCAAAATGAGCATGAAAAAGATTCAAAATTGAAAAATAGATTTCTAGACCACCTCACTAGCTGCAAAATCTGTAAATTTCTGCAGATTCTTGTAGTTGTAAAATTTTTTCAGTTGCACTTTTTCGTTAATTCCGGTAGGAAATTAAAACCACAATGAAATACAAAAATGACAAAAAAGTTCGAAATTCGTTCGAATAATAAACAGAAGTTATAATACCCTGTAATTTTGGTTGTAATTTATTGTATTCATCTGTAGGTTCTAGTAAAAATATTTTTTACTTGTTTAAACAAATTTTTTAACAACTTTCCCCTCTGCCTTAAAATAACGACGTTAAATAGATAGTGGATGTCTTGTAGTTTCCGTTTGGGAAATTTTCCAATTTTTCCAATTTGGTCAGATTTTTTATTTTAATATATATAAGATAAATTAAATTTTTTATGGAGACCTAAAAATGAAAAAAAAATCTAGAAGATCTAAAAATTATGAATAATTTTTTCAGCATAGAAAAACTTTCTTATGTTCAAAATGTACTTCCAAACAAATTGAGAAGATCAGATCGTTAAAAATGACAAATTAATTTAAAAAATTCAGCAACTCGTCATTCTTAACGATCTGATCTTCTCAATTTTTTTGAAAGTACATTTTGAACATAAAACATTTTTTCTATGCTGAAAAAAAAATTATTTATAATTTTTAGAGCGTCTAGGTTTTTTTCTCATTTTCAGGAATTAGCATTTTTCCAAAACTTTGCGATTGAAGAATTAATCGATGCATTTTAAATTTTATACAGGTAATAAGGGACACAATAGAAAACTTTTCAGTGCTAAGGCGTTTTCAATTGATAAAATTTGCTTTTTTGGATGTACCCTAATATCTTGGTCAAATTTTCATGTAAAAAAGGTTGCATAATTGAAATTTCTGCTTTATCTACGGTTTATCATAGAAGAAAAACACTTTGAGAAACACGTTATATTTAAAAAAAATTTCACACTTTTTCAATAAACAACAAGAATTTACAGTATCATTCTTAGCACGTTTTTTCAATATTTTCTCTTTTGTGAAATCTTAGTATTCTTTTGTAAAGAATTGTAATTTTCCACAAAATGTGCGTAACATTTAAAGTGTTTTACGAAGTTGAACGCCCAAATTGAAAATGTTAAAATACTGTAGTTCTCTGTAACGACTTTTGAAAGTTTTAATAACAAAATAAAGATGAATTACTATAAATAAAAAGTTATCTAAATTTTAAAATTGTATAAATGTGTACATACTTTCACTCAGATAAATGTAATAAACTCTTGTGACAAAAGGATGCGTTTTGACACAAATGAAATTTCCTTTTAAATTTGAGGTTGAGAGGATTTTCATTTGTCTCAAAAAGAATCTTTTTGCAGAAAACATTATCCTTATGCGACAAACTTCATCTAATCTTGCATCTGAATAATTCTGTTTGTATAAAGAAGATGTTTGATTGGTTCAAAACAAAACAGGCAAGAGGACGATTTGAATTTAATTGTATTTATATGATGAAAAAGTCTGAGATCTTCAAAAATATCGCAAAGCATAAATTAGTTCCAAAATATATAATAGAAGAATTAACAAATATCCTACAACTCAAAAACGTTCTAAGAAAAAACCACAAAGTCACTAGATATTTTCCAGGAAATAAAATCTGAAAAATATCAGAGGTAATGTTGCATATTGATCATTTCCAGATTCGAGATCCGAATCTAGATCTTCTCGAAACGTAATCAGATGAAATTAAAATGTCATGGAGACCAAGAATCTGTAGTCTCGACAAACTATCGAGACAAGACGACCATCTCATTCAAGTTAAGTTTTTTCTCGTTATGACAAGAACTGTCTTAAAATTGCTTAATTTCATCTGACGTTCGCATTAAATGACAAGCTTTTTCGTGAACGGAAAACTATAAGACTTATTCATTAGGAGAGAAGTACAGATTCAATTAGGATGGGATATGTTAGAATTTTTTATTTTATCGATTACAATTCAATCATTTCTTAATATTTTGGAATTGGCTGCGTCTAGTCGTATCGAAAAATTGGCGGAGCTGGAACAGGGGATTTACTGTAGTCGTCCCGAAATTTCGGGGCATCTAGACAAACTTACGAAAAATATTTGACTACTCATTCCGAATTTATGGACGATTCCGAATAGCACAAACGTTTTCCTGACCATTCTTAGAACATTTCAGTGAAAGGTTCGGAGAATTCTGACAAATATTCCAGGATTGTTCCGGGAAGTAGGTAAATGTCCTTGTATCGAGGCAGGTTCCACGACGTGGAATGTCCGTGAAAATGTTTGCATTATATACATTTAATTAATTTCATGAATTAAATTCCTCACGAACATTCCCTGAACCTTCCTGGAACATTGTTTGGAATTTCCCGAACTTTCGATTGGAATATTCCAGGAATGTTCAGGGAAACTGTTGTGCAATCCGGGATAAGACACTTTCTTCAGAATTTAAATTACAAAACTACAATGTTCATAGTCCTATAAATTCACATAACCATGGATTAATCCAAAATAAATAATTCAATAATGTCTTCTTGTGCGATTGACTGCGAAAAGGAAAACGTTTCCTAACGTTTCTTGGATCCAGCGAAACAAGTTCGCTTCTCAAGATAAGCAGATGATTGTGGTGCTCCTGCGGTTATGTATCATTAGCGTCAACGTGAGATCTAATAACACTATGATTTGACGGATTGAGGTTGAAATAAATCCAAACCACAAAACGACACTTCTATCAATCACTTTCCTCGTGCCTGTCTGTATGCTTATAATTAGGTCAGAAGAGTGTCTCTTGCCTGCAAACCGTGTCCCCAAAAAAAGGAGGAATTCGCACAGGAGGAAATGGCCATCATTACCCAACTTATTATCCCTCCTAGTTCCTTGAGTACGTGCGTTTAGGATTTATTGCCGACCCGCCAGGCTGCGATCGCTCTTCCGCCGATCATAGTACTTACAGCACACATTATAATCCCCGGGCTAATTTTTCACGGACTGCCGATTTTCTCGGCAACTCAAGCGTACACCCTCTGGGGTACCCGCATACCCCCCGCAGCTTGTCCACAGAATCGAGACCAGATCGGTTAGTTCACGATCGTTCGTGGTACTGTGCGTTTCCTCGATCATTCTTTACAAGTTCGTTTATATCTTCTATTATTTAGTACCACTCTGTCTGATAGTTCTATAGCCTAGAAACCCTGGTTCCCCCGGACTGTAACTTTTCGTGGGCGACAAGTTTTAGAGTAAATCGATTTGCTCTGCTTCAAGTTCATTCGAAGAATTCATTCAAGTGCAAAGGGTTGCTCGTTGTTCCGTGAAAAATCTTCGATCACAGAAGTAAAAAGATAATCAGTGAAGGAAGAAGAGAAGAAACTTTGGGGGGAAATAAAAGTATGTTGAAGATAATAGTTACGTGACGAGAAGTCTTGGGGCTTTCGCTACCATGTAAAAAACCGAAAGAGGAGATACCCTAGTGACGATTGTTGAAGATGAGGCAGAGAGTGAATCTAGTCGTGATGCTGATGTCTGTGATTTGCGTCACTAGGGCCCTTCAGGCTCGACCTCGTTTTGTAGCATACGACGATGATAGTGAAGTTGATGAGAAAGATCGACCAAAAATACCTCCTCTGGGTTTCGTGACTCCCAGAGAAGATAATTCCACAGATAGTACTGAAGAGCAAAGGAAAATTTCTAATATTCGGAGGAGGGGCTTTCTTGATGAAGCAAACGATGCAATTGAGGATGCTAAGTCAGCTATTCGAAGTGTGCATTCTTATATGAAACAAGCAGGTACTTTTTGTTTTACAGATATTTATACTAGTGAATTTCAATAACTGATGTCTTATTCATATCACTGCAAAAATATAATTACTAATTTAGTAGGTGAAAATTTGTAACGCAGGTAAGGTACAGAATCAGGACCAATTTTTGCAGTAAAATAGTACGAGAATATAATGAAGAGCGCCTGATCACACTAATTCATAATTTTAATATATTTAATAAATACGGAATACTTTGTTACATTTTATGTTAAACAGTAGTAGTAGTCATCGACTGAAAAGTACCAATTCTAATAATTTTTCCGGTGGAAGGTACTGGGATAAAGGTATTTAATTATTACCTGGCGCTGTATATCCAGTATGTGTATCCAGTATTATAATTTATGGTAATTACGTGGTACTTTTACACAGTAACATTTGAAAATACGTGTACCAGTGACGTTTAAACAAAAATAGAACAGGTAGTGAGTACTCAATACACCATACGCCTAAGAAAGTAATGTCTAACAGTACCAATACTAGAAATTATATTAAATAAACTCTACTGTCTAAATATGATCAAAAAAGGCTAAAAATTCAAGTACTGAACATACGATACTGTTAATGGGTACTGATACCCACTAAAAATCATAGTACGAGTTACACGGTACTGGTCCTTTTTTAAAATAGTACCTTCTATTCGTTACTAATTCTTATACTGGATATACAGTACTGGTATACGGTATTCTATAGCACTGTTCAGTACTGTGCCTAGGGGCAGTCCATAAACTACGTTACCAATTTGAGGGGGATGAGGAGGAGTCCGCGGAAAACTACGATTCCTGACAGCGTGGAGAGTGGGAGGGGGGACCGTAAAAGTACCGGTACGAAATTAGATGAAGTTTATAACGTTTCCTGACGATACATTTTAACAAAATTTGTGAATTTTAAGGAACATGGTCCTGCAACAGTACATTTCAATAATAACTCAATAAGTTTGAAAACAACTTTTATATTTCAGACTTCACAATCTTTGCACAAGTCCTTTCTTCCCCCTTCTTTAAACAATTCTTTTTTTCCCTGTTTTCAAGAAACTTCCCCCTTTTCCACAATTTTTCATTAAATTATTAGAACCCAGTTAGAAAATCCAACTATTTTTCCTCAAAGTTCATTTTTTTGGTTGAAAAGTCTAATATTATGTAATTGGTTCCGTGTTTATCTCGTTTGGTTGAAAATTCAATTGTTTGGTTAAAAATTTATCTTTTCAGTTGAAGATTCAACTGTTTGCTTGAAAATTTATGTATTTTGTTGAAAATATGTTTCATTTTGTTAAAAATCTATTGTTCCACTCAAAACGCAACTATTCCATTCTCAGTTGAATATTTATATTTTTAATTGAAAATTGAAATTTTCTAATTAAAAATTAAATTATTTGGTTGAAAATTAACTTTTTTGGTAACAAATCAATTTTTCTGGTTGAAAATTCAACTTATTTGGGAGAAAATTCAACAATTTGGTTAGAAATTAAACTATTTCTTTGAAAATTGAACTATTTGGTAGAAGAGTAATTTTTTGTAGTAAAATCATATTTTTCAGGTCAACATTCAACTGTTTTGTAGATAATTCGTCTTTTTGGATTCAAAAATCAACAATTTTATTGATGATTCGTGTATGCTGGACATGTATTATGTATGTTAAACATTCGTCTTTTTAGTTGAATTTAACTGGTTGAAAATTCGCATTTTTGGTTGAAAATTAATTTTTCAAACTGAAAATGAACTGCTCTATAAAAAACTTAAGTTTTTAGCTTTAAAACGTAAGGCGTTTGTTGATAATTCGTTTTTTTGGGTAGGAAGTTAATATTCTTTGTTGAAAATTCATCTATTTAGTTGAGGATTCAACTATTCGATTGATGATTCAACTACTTGGTTGAAGGTTCGACTAATTGGTTTAAGATTCTTCTGTTTTGGTTGAGGATTCAAATATTTTGTTGAAAATTCCTTTTTTGTTTGGTTGTTAATTTTTTTTGAAGATGTAACTATTTTGTTAAAAATTCATCTGTTTTGGCTGTGGATTCAACTGTTTTGTTGAAAATTGACTCTTTGGTTGGAAATGCAATATATTTTGACTTAAAATCTTAGGAATTTGAAGCGTTTGATATTGTATTCGATATGGCACCTATACATCCATTTAATTTAAGAGAATTTATTTTCCTTAGAATTTCGACCTATTTTCCTTGTTTTAAGTACATTATGGGCAACTGAATTCACTAGAAACGTGAAAAACTCAGAATAAACTAGAAATCCGTATTGAGCCAACGGCTACACTACTGTCGGAAATTGTCAGTGTGATCAGCGAAACTACTATTAAAAATCAATTCTGACTTTGAAACCTGATTGCACGTTCCAGAATAAAGCAAGAAACTTTTTCAAAAATCCACTGGAACGATTATCAAATTGCGCGCCAATTGAGCCCTAATAGAGATATGTTTGACCTTTTGGAGTGAATATACTACGTGAGAAGATAAAAAAAAATTCAAGAATTTCTCGAATTTCGTACCTAGACTTCAACTTGTGGCATGACCTAGAAAAGTTGTAGAAAAAATCTCAAATTCATATCAATTAGTCTTCAAAGCCTTATTTTCAATTTAAGAGAGTAAAACTTAAAAATCTTTACGGGTCCTCGAGATACGAATAAAAATGTCCAAGCGTATCTGTGCCGAATTTCAGTCGCTTTAGAAGCGAGTCTGGTATTCTGCGGTGCTCGCCGACTTAGACTCGACGCAAACACGCTTGGACATTTATTGTCATATCTTGGGGACCCCTTAATATTTTTGAAGTTCTGTTATCTTAAATTGAAAATGAAATTTCGCAGATTACGTCCTGTTAATTTCAGTTTTTTCCTGAAGTAACCTAAGTCACAGCACGAGGAGAAGTTAAGCAGTAATCGCCGACTGAAACTTGACAATTGAAGCTTGGACATTTTTAGTCGTATCTCGAGAACCTGTGAAGATTTTCAAGATTTATTGTCTAAAATTGAAGATGAGACTTTAAAGACTTAGTGTTATAAATTTCAGATTTTTGCTACAAATTTCCTAGGTTTTGCCACAAGTTCAAGCCAAGGTACAAAATATCTCCATTAGGGCTCAATTGACGAGTAATTCAATAAGCTTTCCAAAGGGTTTAAAAAAAAGTCTCTTGCTCAATTTTTGAACGAGTGATCACGTTTCAAAGTCAGCAGTGATTTTTGATAGTTCTTCCGCTGATCGTACCGATAACTTCCGACGGTAGTGTACGTTTGTTTCAGGAGGGGGAGGGGTGAGACAATACTATGGACAACAATGAGGAGGGCCGGATGAGAGGGTGAGTGGTCAAAAATAGCCCAAACTTGGTAACGTAGTTTATGGACGGTTCCCTACTACCATCTTAATTATATAATATTTTTTTAATGAATGTATTGCAATTTTCAATCTAAATCAGGTTAGAGGAAATAGTTTTACATAGACAGAATCCATACTTCTGTCCTCTATCATTATGTCCTCATCGCAACGTTTTCCTTGATCGTGCAGCAACATTTCAAACTAATCGTGTATTATCAGATTTGAAATAATAGGCTGCAGAAGTCACGTACTCCCACGATTATCCGGAGGCCCCTTTTCATACTCCTCCAAGCAAATCATGATCTTGATTCTACTTCAAAGGCAATCGTGTATCCGATTGGAATTACAAACTCTTGCTTACCAGTAATTGATGCACTTAAATCGAAAGGGATCTCAAGGCCAGCAATATTACCTTCCAGAATATTTGATTTTTTGATCCATACTTAAATGTTTCATGTCGTTTCTGAGACATTGTATCAAATATAAAATTCCTCGATCAGATAATATCAACTATACTTGGAATATTGAACTCTAATCACAATTCGCCATTAAAATTGTTTTGCAATCACTTCCTGAACTTTAAAATCCACTGTTCTATAATTTGACTAATCAACATTTTAAATAAGTTCCCAAACTTCTGAATCAGATTCATCCTAATTATATTTTTATTTTCTTTCATTAACACCCTGAAACATGTATTCAAGGGTATGTTTGTTCAAAGAAATTGTATTTGAAAGATGTTGACAAAGCTTCCAAATTAAATTTACGGGTCAGACTAGATCTTCATTTTCAAAATTATTTTAGCTTGTGCAAATTAAGCAAATGCAATTTTTAAACTCCGAACAAAATGTAACTTTACGCAGCTTTGTTTAATTTAACTAAAGCTAATTAGTTTTGCAACTTACAAATGAAGATCAGTTAAGGTATCATTTGATATTTGTTTTATATTCTCGACTTCTTAATTTTCACAAAAAAGAAAAGTTATGAGCAATAAATATTTAAAATTGATTCATCCTTTTTAATATCTATTGAACACTTCTTGAATGATCTTGAAATCTTGAGTTAGAAGCCAAATTTATTTTAAAGGAATGGAATATTTTACCTCTTTTTCTAATATGTTATTTCAATTTCGCAGTTGAACCAAGAAGACGACACAAGCAAGATACAAAGATGATGACTTTGTTAATGGCCTACAAGATGAAACTGTTGGTCCTAGTTCCCATAATGATTGGAGGCATGATTCTCCTCTCCTCAACGACTGCACTTGCTGGATTTTTCTTCGCTCTCTTCGCAGCAGTCTTGGGACTCAATTCAAAATGAAGACTTCTAAAGGACCTTAGAATTATTCCAAAATACTTAAATTCTGGAGGAGGAAGTGGAAGGTTTGACCAGACCAAAAATTGATAAAAACAAATGACTTTATTTTGCAATAGCTTTGCATCGTCTTACATTGACTTACAATTAAAAATAAATATTATTGTTAAAGCTCGATTAATATCGAGATACGCGTATACGCTGACAGGCACTTCGGGCCTGTACCCTTACTTATCAAAACTTAAGACGCAGATTAGCAATTTCATCCTTGACGAATTCTTAGCGCATTAATTGAAATCAATATTAAAATATAAATACAAATACAAGTCTCTGGTCCTGATTCATTTTCAATACGAACACAAAACAGATTAATTTTTATAAGCAGATCGAAATTTCCTATATTAATTTATAATTTGTTTAACATTATTTTCAACATCAATAAAAGATGAGTTACATGAGAGAGAAATTCTGAAATTTTATTCGAGCAATGTACATGCCTTCCTCGATTCCGTTAAACGATTAGTGTTATTAAACCCGTGGGTACATCAAGTCTCTTGCACGCAATCGATTCTCTTTCTCCCTCAAATCTTTTTCTTCGGCAAACTCGAGGGGAAAAGAGACTCGAGGCGCCTGTCATTATCTTTTGTTCCTATTTTACAACTGCTACCGGTATTTTCGCCAGATCTGCTACCGATTCGTGGGTTAGTGCTAATATCAACGAATGCTATTCCGAGATTGCACATAAATATGTAAATCGAACTTATCCCGAAATGAAAAGACACAGTCAGTAGATTTATCAGTAGTCTCCTGTAGTATTCTAGTGCTAACGTCAATAGTTGATAAATAGTTAAAGAAGGTTTAGAAAAACTATTTAGAAGTATTTTTTCTAAAGTAGTCAATATTTTTTACTTGGCTGTATCACCAATTACTTCTGTCTCTTATTTCTCTATAATATAAATAAATAAATATTTGCGTCGTCTGTGATACGCCAAAGTGAAAATTAAATGCACATAGTGAATTTCGATAATTTATAGACAATGTAGAACACGGAGTATCGATTTGTGTAAAAGTTAAATATAAAGTGTATGGAAATTAGAATAATGGAGAGTGAAGAAATACGATTACACTGACAATTTTCGTAGTTTTCGAGTTCCTTCCTACAATCACAGAGTACTAAGAAATAAAGTAAGAAAATTCGGTTGCTTCAACTAAAGTACATCACATTCAAGTATACAATATCAGACTTTCGAACCTTAGGTTACAAAATTTTGAAATATCACCAGAGAATGCAGCAGCCTTTTTCTTGAAAATGCATTTTGAAACGTGACGAGTCCATCACCAAGGGAACCACCTCGGAATTTGAATCGTTAATGTCGTTAGTTTTCAGAAAAGTTTACAAAGTGTACAAAGTTCACTATTTTTGTGTCTTGAGCATCTGTCTCGCCCCACTGTATGCAAGATTTTGTGCATATTGACGATCAGAGTCCGAAAGTTCCATGTTCAAAGGATTTAGGACTCCCTTGAGACTTCGGTCCCATCCGCCGCCACCACCTCCTCCCTGCTGCCATCCTCCGTGATCACCACCACCACCACTTTTTTGCTGTCCCAAAAGCTTCTTCAATCCAATGATCATTGACAAAACCAAAGCGATTTTACTGATGATAAGGGCTTTTCCAGCGAGCAAAAAGAGCACACCCATAGCAATAGGTACCATCGCCGCCATCTTCATCGCCATACCCATCATCATCATGCCCATCATCTTCTTCATTTTTCCTCTACCTTCTTCAATGCTCCTCTTCAATTCGCTTGAAGATGTCTTGGGCAATCTGATCTGAACATTAAATCCGTTCATTAAATTAGCCACACGTTCAAAGAGAATATCATTAAGGACATCATCCTTTGACGCTCCAGATGTTCTTCCCAAAGTTGTTTCTAAATCCGCAACATTGGGTGATTCCGTCGGTTCAGGAGCATCCGGTGCTCTCACCAATTCCAGATTATCAGCAATTGGCAGAGAATCGATACGTCCAAGTCTTTCAAAGAAGTCTATTGCCTTCTTCTTTAAACAAGGTGAAACACCTACGTTTCGAATTTGGCACTCTTCGTAGACCCTATACACGGCTCGGTAGCCCTTCTCCAACACATTATCATCACCCGTCGTCGAAGACGCCGAAAATGAAGTCGCTGCACTCAAAACCAGCAGGAGAAACAGACACTTTGGACTATCCATCTTCTTTGTTTTTTAAACTCAGCAGTTCTCTCAAAGTTAGGGCTGGCAACCCTCTTTCGTTACACACGTAACGTAACTAAACAGTTGCACTCGAGGGACGCGCACCACCGATTATATTCCCAACTGGAAGAGACTGGCGCCAGGACGAAGGTTTCAGGCTGATATATACCTGTCCCGATAGAAGGTGGTAAGGTAAGGGGATGAGCAGGCTCCCACGTATGTGCCATTGTATGTAGCATATTCATGTATTCATGCAGGTATGTGTTTATGGCTGTGTACTCATGTGTCTATGAGTTGATTTGAGTATGTGTTTATCTATCCATGTTGCGAGTACTCACATAATCTCGTTGCGGGATCCACGTGATGGTAAGCAGCTGTTGGCTCTTGGTACGGGATCGCGATGAGACGGGGATGGGATGGGATGTGAATCCGATGGCACGGGTATGTGACCTTCCTGACACAGAGACCCACTCAAGTCGAGAGCCCCGCTCGCTGCAAATCTATTCGTTAATCCTTTATTCCCGAGTCGACAAAAAAATAGACATGCCGAGCCCAGCAGGGCTAGGATTGCTTGGTAGTCGGTCGTCAGGAGTGGAAAGTTTATACACACTAGGAAAAGTTTATATCGGTGAGATGCGGACGCCCAATGAAAATTCGGACTCGCGACTTGTGCGATATAATGGACAAGGGAGAAGGACTTGTAGCGTCCTATTGGTGCTTCTCCGTTGGCCTCCTGATCTCGCGTGACCTTTAGGATAGAGCGTGGTAAGAGTAACTAGTCTAGCTTTCTTAGACTGGCTGCGACTGCGGTGCTAACCGCTAGTTTATCTCGGGGGTGTGGATTGAGAGCTTAGGTCCCTGTTCTTAGGAGAAGTGACTTTTCTGGGTTTTTTACGAGTCATGTATATCACAAGGTTTTTGGTTTTTAGTTAAAAGGGAGTCAAAATAATTATTTTCGAATGTGTGATTTGAATATGAAAAAACGTAATTGAGGTAAATATTATTTCATCTACTATTACTGGACTTTAGCTAAATACCAATCTGTAATTGATTTTTAATTAAAACTTTGCGAGACCCTTTGTATAACCTTTTAGATTATGTCCAAATAATTGCATATATAACAAAGCAACTACTTTACTTAAATCTTCTTCCTTGAAAAAATAGATTAAAACAATTTAGAACACTTCAAGTAGTAATAATTTATTTAAAAGGGGTGTAAAAAAATTATTTTTGGTTTTAACTACATTCAGTTTCATATTTAATTGGCAGATTTTTAGAATAGAGTAAGATCAAATTTTCTGATATATATATATATATATATATATATATATATAATTTTATATATTTTGTATTCCGTGTTGTTCTGTGTTAATTATGTGCAATTAGTGCCACATATTTTTTGGTAAGTTTTATCTAACATGTCATTTACTTTTTCTATTTCAATTACTGAAAATTCTTCAAGAAAGTTCGCTACTATTTTTCAAATTTCTGCCAATATTATGGAATATTATATAGAAATAGTAGTACATAATATTAATAAACGTTAGATGAAGTTTATTAAACTTTTTCTCGAGCCAAGAGAGCATAAGACGCTATTTAAAGTTAAGACACTATTTTAACATAGAACTCCTGTAAAATTAGCATATTTGTCTTCAGCTTCGTGTGGTGGTACAAGGTTTTACCGTTTTCAAACAGTACCTGACGTTTTGATTTTTTTCTACTTTTCAAAAAGTTTCCCGTCAGTAAAAAAAAGAAAAAACTATAAATCTTGAACATGACATTTAATACACCTACGATATTAAAAAAAAAATAGTTAAAAATTTGCAGCATGAAAGAAGAATATTAACCTAGAAATAACTTTAATATTTATTGACATTCTCACATAAAATGTATTCATTATAATTATTTAAAAAACAAACAGTCTACCGTTACGGACTTTTCCTTAAGGCTAACCTTTTTCCACCTCGTTCAAAGCTAGTGTTATGGAAAATTTCGTATTACTAGTTCTAGCCCTATGCTTGACCGGGTTAGTCATACGGAAAATTCCCCAATACTAGTCAGTATCTAAAAAAATGAAATTAATCAAAGTTTAAGATTTTAATCAATTTTTGCAATTTAGCGTTGATCGTTTTGTAAAAATACATTTTTTAAATTGCAATAAATAAACATTTTTAAATATAATAACTGTAATAAAAATCAAGATTAAATTCATTTACTGTCAGGATCCCCCTTTTGAATCGAAGAAAAAAAGTTCTTTTTCTGGCAAATAAGTTCAACGTAATTTTTGATCGAAACGCTTATCATTTATAGAATCATGATTTTCTTTCATTTTCGAAACTTATAACCGATTTTTATAAATGATTTTGACGACCAAATTTCTGTCTCGAAATTTTTTATTTTTATATGTTCGAGCTAGAAATAGATTAAAATTACACTAAAAAGTAATTAGATTGAAATCCCGGATTGAGTTCTATTTAT